>WEDG01003279.1:0-210636 GCA_017591395.1 Schistocephalus solidus | reverse complement strand
CCCGCCAGCTGGCATTGCTAGTGCGCCTCGTCAGCCATAATCAATTTTATGCAAGTGGAACCATCACGATACTGGCGAGGGTCATGGTTTGAAAAACCGCCAGCAGAGTGAATATTATCTCGATTCTGCGCGGAATATACAGTCAGATCGCAATGACTCCTTCCATAATGTGGCCTGCGCTATGACACTTGTGGGGATTATGTGCAGCCTGATTTGAGCTGGAGACCAGGTTGTGTGTGTGACCTCTGTGGACTGGGCTGTCCAGCTTTTGTTACCACGATGACCCTACACCCACGCCCATCTCTGATCTTTGTCTCACATGGCTCTCACCTTCGGCACACGGTGTGGCGGGTGGGAGGGAGGGTGTGGTAGTTTCTGCGCAGGCATACCAATGTATCTTAATTTCTATCAGCGAGAGCTCACTCGTGCTTGGCAGGAGGGAATCGCTATGTCAGTTGCGGCTGTTCTTGGAACTTTCGGTCAATTCTAACCAGCTCGAAGCAATCTCAGTGTCATTGTGTCCGGACAGGAAAAACCTGCTTCGAAAATCCGCGTAGAATTGTCCAGAGGCTCGAGGCAGCGCGTCATCTGATGATTGACTTCACAAACTTGCTGCTTGCGGTCATCCGGCAGATTAACACTAGCTGAACTAAGAAACAGATGAAAAGGTCAAAACATTAGCTCTTTTTATTTCTTTAAAATCGCATCCTGGCATTCTAATTGTATGACTCATAAATTCCAGGGCGCTGGATTACAATACGCTGAAAGCGCGGTAAGTACCTGCACTTTCTGTAGGTATGCTATCTATGCGTCTGCTAAAACAACATTAAATCACTACTTTTTCTGGTAGATTTGAATAGTGCAGTCGACCTAACTGCGAAAAACCCGACAGCCAAAGCAACGGTACGTCCTCGAGCACAGCCAACATTAGCTGCAGGAGATACGAGGGCGACCGACAACTCTTGAACTTAATCTGGTTAGGCCGGCTACTCCACCGAACTCCAGAAGCGCTTCCATGGAACGCCCTAATTCGCGACGCAATAAGTCTCACTCCCAAAGCAGCACTCGCCTTGAGCTAAATCAATCGACAAATCCACCAGCTCGACAGACCGCTTATCTTGGCAGAGTGGAAAATATCTCAACTGAACTCCATACTTTACTCGACTGTCACGTGTTCGATGACTCCGAGGTCGTCTTAATTCCTTTGGAACAAATCTTCACGGAGAGTGAGTAACCTGACTCAACCAATTTCAAACTGCCACAAGGAGTTGGTATGCTGACCTTGGTTTCACATTGCCTGGATGTCAGAGCTCAAGTTAAGGACCTTTTCGTTGTGACAGTTCACCCGTCGATTTCGACGTGGTCCACTGTGTGAAATACACCTAAGGTAGGCGCAAAGATAGTGGCTTGCGCGCAAAGCATCGGCATTGGTAACCAGACTTGCGCTGCATCTCACCGCACTGTCTACTTCCTTCTTCACTGTGGCTTGACTCTCAGTCCACCAGTTTGGCGACTAAACCTCTGTAATGACAAACAAATCAGTTCCGTGCACCAATCAGGACGAGGGGGTGATGGCTGTCGACGCGGATTCGACAAACTCTGATGTTGAAACGAGCGGAATCCGTAGCATAAGACACCACTCTTGTCTGATAAGAGCCAGTGTAACATCGCTCGCATAACTGAGATTGTTATAACCAGTGTGGTTTAAGAGCGTCGAACAAATTGTCGCGAAGCATGTAGTGGTTATCGATGGCTGGTCAACATGTTCCACATGGAGTAACGGTAACAAACGATATATAATCATTCTTCCTCCGAAGTGCTTCGGCCAACGGACCATAGCCCTACTCGGGCAAAAGCCTCTAGCGAAATATCTGAACAGCGTTTTATGATACCACCGTACCTTCCAACTCCCCTTCCATTGTGTCTGACTCACATAAAAGAGGCTGTCAATTTACTTAAAGCCACAGGCAGGCCACATGCGCACAACTACAGTTGCGACCACGCGAATGCGGTATTACTAGCAGGTCATTCAGAGCACCAGAGCCAATTTTTGAGGAATCGAAGGATAGTACAAAAAGGAAAATATGGCAAAATTTAAAGTCCCTTGAAGAAGCTGCGGAAACTGACAGGTCTCGTCATGCTAATCAGCCATGGCCGTCAAAGTGAGAACTCCCGCCGGTACCAGAGAAACCAAGTTCTACTAGGGCGTAGAACAGAAATTCAAATCCGTGCGCACTTAATAGCCTATAGGAAAAAGGTTGGTAAATTATGCGAGGATCAGTGAAGAATTTGACGCCTCTAAATGATTCCTCCTTCTTCAAACTTCGGGAATCCCACATACCGCGGCGTTGTTTATACGAGTCAGGGCCACAGACTCTGCGCGCAAAAGTGTTGACGTTCAGTCCAATTCTAGATCATCACCGAGAAACAGTGAAATTTGACAGCAGAGCACTTTTTCTGGATTTGCTTCTGTACAGGAAAAACATTTTTCGTGGTCATCATACAATAATATTGATTTTATTGGACGAAAACTATCTGGTTACTTGACCTACTATCAATATTACTGATACTGCGGCTTCTACAATGATAATATAACTGCTTTTCTGCTAATGCTACTAATGCTATACTTCTTGCTGACAATGTGACTACTGCTAACATCACACTTTTACTACTGCCCCTTGCTTCTGAACTTTATTTTATTTACTATAAATAATATTTTCACTTTTGATTGGCAATACTATTACCATATTTCAGTGTGAACACTTTTACTAATAATAGTACTCACATTGGTCTTTACCGCCGCCCCTGCTATTGTTAGCTACTACTATACTACTATATACTACTACTACTACTACTACTACTACTACTCACGCACACTACTACCATTTATGCTACGGCCAATACAGCCATTTGTTGACGAACGCTCCCTAGTCACTAACTGAACTCACAGCAGTTCCACTTTTGCCTTCGGGCTAATTCTCCAGCCATCAACAGCTGTACAGCGGCTCGTAGTAGCAAGAGACTAGATTAATAATATTGATTAAGCATGGGAGACTAGAATGACCGTAGCATATTAGCTATCATCACACACAGGTCATACTCACTAGGGTTGCTAGCACAACCCGAGCATTAAACTTTGATAAACAGGTCGCGTGTTCCAGCCTCGGGTGGGGCACCACCTAAATTTGGGTATGTCTGACTGATGACAGTTAATTCATCCAGAAATTGTCATTCCAATCTCTCTTTTTCTTCTTCAGCAGTGTTTAATGCAACTATTTTTGCTAATAATAATATCATAACTATCACCAAAACCATCAATATCAGCATCATTCACATCATGACAGCTGACAATGGGACTGTTATTTATGGCCCGGTTCATAATAGCCATAATATTAAGAATAATGCCACTTTGAAAGTCTTACTTAAACAACTAGCTTATATATGAGCCCACAGTAAGCCCCTGAGGAAAATGCAACCTAATCAATAACTACTGGTCCTGCACGCTACCTTTCATGCAGTATCAAAACTGTTCTGCTTAAAGTATTCAGCCAAAAGTCGGTCAAATCGAGATTGCTCTGAAAGGAAAGGCTCAATTAGTCACTTCAACAACCTACCTTTTGCCTCTCCTTTAAATTCTTACCTGCAAAAACTGGTGTGACTGTTGAAAAGACACGCTTTTTAAGACAGCTGTCATGTCCCATCAGCCAGCAGTAATGACTCGGGCCATTCCATCAGAGTCTCGTTCCTAAATCATCAATGGGTATCAGCACCTGGTGTGGCATCGGAAAGCGCATTTTTCATCGACTCAGAAAAATTAGCTAATAACGTAAACTTGTAGGTAGTCTCTCTCGCTCTTTTCCATCTCTCACTTTACTGCGGCGAAAATAGGGCTCGCAATCATCCAGCTGCCCTGCACAGCGAGTAAACTATACGTAGGTTCTATGAAACCCTTCTTGCCCAAAGATAGTGCGCTGAGTCTGTGAGTATATTGCCCGTTAAAGAACTTTATATTGGGCGTTCGGTAGGAGTGTCTTTATGATGGCTCCACTCTGTGCCCACTCAAACATAAACCTAACCCTAAACCTTAGCCTAGCCCTCACCTTTTTCCTTAACATAATTTCCTTTGAATTTAGCCAAAAGCTGCATGTAATGTGGACGTTTGCCATTCTCCCGTATCCTGTTAGGGGCGGCTATACAAGGCTTCGTTACCGGGCAAAAGGCCTCAGAGGTTAGAGCTGATGAAGATCAGTCAATTTAAAGTCAGGCAACCTTCCAGTAAATGTACTTTCCGTCACAAAAGTAGTTCTGCCAAGTCACAGAGCCATTTAAAATGTTCCATCTTTTATTTCCCAGGAAACCCGTACATTTCTTCCATAAACCCCAATTATGAACCTTAAAATAGCACTTTTTAGCTGTGAAAGTCCTTCTGGAATTACCTGATTTGCTGAAAATAGACCTACTTTAAAACACACTAAGACTGAATCAGTTGCACTCTTAGGAGGAATTTCAAGCTGCCCAGACTGCAGATTCTTTTCTTCTACACATGACAGCTCAACCGTCACAAGTGAATAAATTCGCTGCATGCGTCGCACGGGGTGAGAGGTGCAAAAACTTGAAAGGCAAGTCTCTTTCAGCTGAGCTACCATATTTTAAAATGGCCTTATTGACATCGTTCTAGTTCATCTACCATTTCTTCTATGCACGGATAGATGGTAATCTTAATCATCTGGATTCATTTCTCTTACTACCTATCGAACAGTTCTCAGTATCTTGCTGGTAATGTACTTATTTTGTTCGATACATTGAAACCGATTTCCTCTGAATCTTCTGCTGTTTACAGGAAGTGCAGGTTACCTGGGCTGTGGAGTGTACTACGAATCTGACATTTCGACTGTCGTGAGCGATGGTTTCTACCGAGCGCCCCAACGAAATGAGCCTAGAGGTTTGTGAAGTTGTTTAAATTAAAACGCGCTGTGCACAGCAATCTCTCTCTCTCTCTCTCCTCTATCCATCCTCTTTCGTCCTCCAACGAAACAATGTCGAGATGACCCGCAAAGGATGTGACCGCCATGGTTCCGTCTAGGCCCACCATGCGCAATATGGTCCCTAGTCCCCTTGGATGAAGAGGCCGCTACGGCGAAATTTTGCAGAAGCTAGTACAATCTGAATTCCAGTTCCGAAAGGGATCGAGTTATCCCCATCAGCTGGCGACCTTGCAAGCCACGAATCTTAGTACCATATTATATATTGAAGTATGCAAAATTGACTATGGTGAGGAATGCAATGGTGTGTCAAGGGGAGGGTGAATTTATAAGCGTCGGTCTCTTTCTTCGCTCGACTGCCGATGAACAGTGACTGGCGAGGCTGCAGAGCCCCGTAACATTGGCAAGATCCTTGTAACACCACCGAAGGAGAAAGCACGATCTAGTAAACGTGTTGAGACTTGTCAGCTGAATTGCTTTGTCACAGACAGAACTTTATTAAACAGCATTTTCAAATTTTGGCGCTTTCATGTAGCATAATATCCTTAAAGTTTTGAAAAAGGCGCTGTCTGGAAACGCACCGAATATCTATCACAAACCAAACCTTTGAATCTGGAACAACCAATAAACTGATGCTGCGTTAATTCTGCTGACCTACGCAAAGCATAGGGATTGGTGGCCTAATCTGGGGCGGATGACCCCACAACCACCATCCAATCCCCATGTCAGGATTATTTTAAACGTCAAGTTTGGGTTCGTTTAAACTGTAGGGTTTAGGTTTAAGTTAGGGCTAGGGTTCATATTTAGGTTAAAGTATTTTTGGTTTCGCGTTGGTGTCAGCGCTAAGATAAGGGATTATTTACTAGTTCTGAAATTTATCGCAAGGTCACCTATTTTAAATGAGAGTGATGGTCCTAGTACCGACTCCTGATTAGGCGGTCAAACAATTTAGTCTTACCTTCATATCCTCACAGCGAATGCAGAAGGTTAAGGGACAGTTCAGCACGACGTTAGTGGAAGTTGACTGTCTTGCCACATCAGCCCTCTCCGTAATTACTGGATGCATTTTAAGAACTAGTTGGAGCCACAATCGCATCATGCTTATGGTGATATTCACACATTAATCATTCATAAAGACAATAGGGTTCACTAGACGTAAGTACGGTCCAGTCCAATTGCTTTAACACAGAAAGACTGAAGTCGCCGCATAGTAAACCTTCCTGCAGAGGGAAGACTTCGGTCGGCCAACCTGTATGGTCCGTTGCCAGCATCGAGCAGTATTTCAGGACACCAGAGGGTTATTGCTCGAGGATCGTGTGCTGTTTCACCACGTCAGTGGAAGACACAACTGCTACTCCTTCCCCTCACCCCTCTCACCGAAGAATCGACAGGACAACTGCCCGTCACCAGGTGTTGGGCGTGCACGGAAGAGAAATCGCACGACTGTATGTTATTGTTCGCACGCAAGTGCACAGAACGGTCGCTTTAATATGCAATTTATGCCTATGCTTGTCCATACTCGTATCCGGCCCAGTTATACGGCATAGATTGGTATCTCGAATCCACAATACACACATACACACAAACACACACACACACAGACCTGCGGCGAGCGCCCTAGCACGTATCATGTTTTCTCCCTCTCTCCTAGTCCTCTGTTCGGTGTCGAGATGTGGAGGGTGCGAGGTGGAGGGGGGAGGCGATGCTGCCGCCAGGCCCAGTGACAAGCCCGGTGTGCGCATGCCTCGCCATCCCCCCACACCCTCGATAATTAATCATGCAACAGCAGTAAGCGTGAGAGCTGCTCACACACACACACACAGAGAGAGGAGACGTCGAGATATCTCTCCCGTGGACACCATGGGTGAGCCTACCCTTTGGGGGGAGGCTCGTCAGGGTTGTTAGGTCACGGAGGGGAACGGCCCCTCTAGAACCCTCCCATACCCCGGGTCCTAAAACCAGACCACAACGAGCACAACCTGAATATTTTATTCGGATATTTCGGAGTGCGAAAGCTCGCTAAACTCAGTTTTTCTGTGATCATGGGCACACCCCCGCGAAAATCGGCAGGCGGACGTTGTAGTTAGGTGGCCGGCCGGTTTGAACAAAAGGCGTTCTAAACGGCCGAATTTGTTGCTGCTTCGAGTAGAAACCTTCTTCTCGGTGCGCAAGTACAAAGGTGTAGGTTTGATCTGAAGGAAAAATGGCTCTGCAGTTTAGGAGTGTCTACAAAATTCCCTGTTAAAGAGTAACCTCATGGATGACTCAAAACCTAGATTACCGGTCACTATCTGCCCACCCACAACAGCCCAATCTTTATGGATATGCTTCTAGCCAATCAGTTTAACTTTATTTCGTTTAAGGAAGAATAACCACCAGATCACTAAATGAGCTGTTTCCCAGAATCAGTGACCTGTCCAGGACATTTTTCTAAAATTCAACCTACATATTTTTTTCATGGACTTGGTCGCAGTTGATGCAGAAATTTTGAAATACCTGCATTTGAAGATGTACAAAAATAATATTTTATTCGGGGAAACGCATGAAATTCTGACTTTGCTGAGAGATTGGCGTTGTGTAACGAGACAATGCCTCCAGTAGTTTAGTCATGCAGTTGCATATGATCGGCGAAACATAGTTGTCTGGGATTTTACCTAATACCTGTATAGCTTGACCAAGTTGGGCCTAGCATGCGGTCGCCCCTTCGTGTCAGATGGCACACAGTCGGAGCATTTTATATCTGGAAACAAATAGACCAGTGTATGCGCGTGAGTGTGTACGGTAGAGTGTGTTGTGTTGATTTAGCAGCCCATCTCTTTCTCCAGGTGTGGTGGTACGCCAAGGGGTGGCTCGGTTGCGCCAGCAACATGCGTCCCTCTCCCAGCTCCAGTCTTCTTGCCTCTGTCATGACACCGGGCTCAGGTTGGGGATGAGGAGGGATTGCGGTAGATGCAGCGCAAGTCTACTATCACTTTAAACTAATCCACGCACAAGTAACCGTCCCTGCACGACCCTTCCGTGGAGCATACGGTTGACATCGTCAGACTACGACTGTCGAATTGTCGTGTGTGTATGTGTGTGTGTGGTGTGCCCCCTAAACGGGCCACGTGGTAGGTGCGTTGGACCAATACGGGGGATACATTAGGGCATGGCAGGCGTTATTCGGGTTGCGCTCCCATAACAAATGCCGAACATGGAGGTGTGGTGGCACGCCTAGGGGCGGCTAGGACTTAGGGGACCCAGCTGCGCCAGGCACCTGCGTCCTCTTCCGCCTCCGGTCTTCTTGACTCTGTCTTGACACCGGGCTCAGGTGGGGGAGGAGGGAGTGCGGTAGATGCAGCGCAAGTCTACTATCACTTTAAACTAAATCACGCGCAAGTCACCGTCCATGCTCCACTTTTCCCATAGAACATACGGTGGACATCGTCAGACTACGACGGTCGAACTGTCGTGTGTGTGTGTGGTTGGTGCCACCTAAACGGGCCACGTAGTAGATGCGTTGGACCAACACGGGGGCCACATCAGGGCACGGCAGGCGTTATCCGGGTTGCGCTCCCATAAAAAATGCCGAACATAGGGGGTGTGGTAGCACGCCTAGGGGCGGCTAGGGCTTTTGAATCCCGTCGCGCCAGCCCCGTGCACCCTCTCCCATTTCCGGTCTACTTGAATCTGTCTTGGCACCGGGCTTGGGTGTGGGAGGAGGAGAGAGTGTGGTAGCTGCAGCGCAAGGCTACTATCATTTAAAACTAATCCACACGCAAGTCACCGTCTCTGCACCACCCTTCCGTGGAGCAAATGGTGGACATCGTCCGACTACGATGGTCAAACTTTCATATGCATGAATGCTCGAGATGCAGCGACAGAGAATCTCGGTTAAATTTAATGCCTATGGCTCATCAGCATTCTTGGTTTCTAGTTAAATGACAGAAGAATAAGTAGGATCTACTCACATCTCTCTCTCTCTCTCTCTCTCTCTCTCTCCCTCTCTCTCTCTCTTCTAATGCTCTTGGCTTTTTAAGGCTACCGAGTTCGGCTTGGAATTTGACTGCTCGTTCGTGACTTTTACCACACATTCCAAGATTTTTTATTTCGGGAAACCCATTCTTATGCATTACTGGCTGAAACAAAAAGCGCGTTTCTGACAAAACTGGGGCAAAAAGGCGATAATGGGATCTGCGGGCTTAATATTCTGAGGTTTCAAAAGCAATCAAGCTTCCATCGTCAGAGGTAAGTCTTTACGGCACATCACAGTATATAAGGGTGTAGTTAATGCTCGCATGCTTCCGTCTACAGGGCTATTTGTGTATACTGCATTTTTCTCAGTATATATATATATTTTTTTGTCTTTGTCGGTTCCACGTTATCAACATATGCTACACGTCACTATGCGACCGCCTGCGAGGGCTCTAGTCTGAGCTCCAGGGCACAATGGAACATAAATGTTCCTTAAGCAGGAATAAATGCCACTGCTATGGACGCCAGAAAAAAGAAGCGAGCCAAACTTCAAGTTAAACTGCAATCTCTTCTCCGTCCTCTCAATGAAAACCACAGATCAACAAGAGTTGTTAACCTTTCCAAAAGGATTCTAACATCTGCTGAAATTAGCCTACTAGCTAAGGGTACAAAATTCAGCCACACCGATGCTGCACCTACAAACTTCCTAGCCAGCTTTGAATCTGTCCTACTAACCTCTGCTATGCCTGAAGACATGCGTGCGGACATACGCAGCTGTGCCACTAGTCTCATTCGGCAAAAGAAACACCACCAAGTCTTGCCCATCGACGAAGAAAAGGGACTAATATCTCTAAAGACTGACGATAGTATAGTGATTGTGTCTGCTGACAAGGGTGGCGCCACCGTCATCATGAAAAAGACTGACTATATCAATAAAGCTAATCAAGTCTTCAACGACAAGGAAGCCTACACACCACTCGCAGAGGATCCAACTAAAAAGCAGACCGCATCTGTGAAGAGGAAGATCACTAAGCTCGCGCAACTGAAACTCATAACCCCCAATGACTCCAGATTTATAAATCTCAGGGATCCCCGTATTGCACATGCATATGGCCTCCCAAAAGTGCACAAAGCAGATGCACCGTTGAGGATCATAGTACCTCTCATTGGATCGCCCCCTTACAACCTTGCTAAATGGTTGTACCGGCACCTGAAGCACCTCACCGCTGGATCACAATACAGCATTAAAAACTCTCAGGCATTCATCCAGAAGATCCAAGGCCTTAAAGTAAGTCCTGATGAGTGTATTCTATCGTTTGACGTAGTTGCCCTGTTATCTTCAATACCACATGAATTGATCATTGAGAGCGTAACTCGGCGCCTGCAAGATAACCCAATCGACATCCCAATACAGCACGTTTCAGAAATGCTTAGGCTTTGTCTCAAGAACTATTGTCAATTCGATGGAATGTTCTATCAACAGGTTAAGGGTACCCCAATGGGCTCACCAATTTCGGGTCTACTGGCAGAACTAGTATTGCAACAACTAGAAGAGGAGGTTATGCGAAATTTAAGACCAAAAATGTGGGTCCGATACGTAGATGATACATTTGTTATCATAAAGGCCTCCGAAGTGGAGCAGTTGCATCTGAGCCTGAATAGTTTTCCCAGCTATTCAGTTTACTCGTGAAGAGGCAACAGGAGGTATCCTTCCGTTCCTCGACGTGAGTATCCAGAAGCTCAGTGATGGATGCCTCGCAACGAGCGTCCACCGAAAAGGCTGTAATGCCGATATCATACTTAGCTATGCTAGCAACCATCCTGCGGCCCATAAAAGAAGCTGCGTTCGAACCCTTTTCCACCGGGCCTTTCGTTACTGTAGTAGCGATCATCTACGCAAAAAAGAACTCACTTACCTGTATCGGTTATTCCGACTCAACGGATACCCAGTCAGTTTTGTGAAAAGCTGCCTCAGACGCCAGAGGCAACCACAAACCTTCGGCTCTAATGGAGGACCCGGACCGCGTAAATTCTACTCCCTACCTTACATGCCGGGCATCTCCGAAGCGATCGCCCGACAATTAAACCGGTTTGGCATCTCCGTCGCGGACAAACCGGCATCGTCCTTGCGCGCAACACTATCCCGAGTAAAAGACCCTGTACCTAAAGAGCAGCAAACTAATGTCATCTATCGCATTCCGTGTGCTAACTGCTCTTGCACTTATATTGGTCATACCGGCCGACGACTTGGGACGCGTATTACGGAACATAAACTAGCCATTCGTCGACGCGACCCTTTGTCACTCATCTTTGCGCACGCCCTTGAGTTCGACCATCGCTTCAATTGGGACGGAACCGAAGTTGTTGCAATGGCTAACAACAAACAGGCGCGTGAATTCCTCGAGGCGTGGCACTCTAACACGACCAGCATCAACCGCCATGTCGATCTGGACTCTCAATACGAAGGCCTGCGTGCCCGGCTCACTGATTTGCGCCCACAACCTAACCACAGCCGCTAATCTTTTCTGGACCATGTAGAATCTCACTGTCTCGCCACCCCTCCCCCTGACACGGCGAACAACAGTTAAAACTATAAACACCTCAAAAATCGATGCAATTACCTCTGTCCCCATCCCGCGTCGTTGACCATTAAGTTTACCGTCTGCAGTCACATTTACTAGCCATCCCCCTTCGCCTCCGACACAGGGAACCCTAACAGCCCCCTAACCAGCCCCAATCCAATTATGTACCCATTCCTCACACCCCAGTTGGTTGTCTGTCCTTGTCTGTCCTGTAGCACAAACTGGTCATCTGACCATTTCATTTCTCCTCTGTTCATTTCGTCTGACGACGGGTTGGTGTGACCAACTTGAAAAATTCACGAGTACAACTCTATTTTTCCGACGAGCCCTTTTATCTTCAATATATATATATATATATATATATATATATATATATATATATATATATATATATATATGGTATATAAAAAGGCCACCAACACGCGTCAGGTCCTCAGTTACCAAAGTAACCACCCATTGTGCCACAAACGTAGCTGCGTACGGACGCTTTACAAACGGGCGGAAACTCACTGTAGCGAGAAAGGCGACAAAGCAGCTGAGCTCCATTATCTTCAACGAATGTTTATCTCCAACGGTTATCCTCGTAGCTTCATAGAACGCAGCAGACAACCGAGGCAAGTTATACGACCAGTGATAGAACCACCGAAAGTGTGGCGGGCAATACCATATATCGAGAACGTATCTGAAGCTGTTGCTCGTCTCTTACAAACCACTGGGGATCGGCGTCGCCCACAAACCTGAGGCGACAATAAGACGTCTGGTAATGAGACCCAAAGGCCCCCTGTCACGCGGCGAAAACGGCGAACGTCGTCTATCGTGTTCAGTGCGGTTCCTGTGAGGCGAACTAGTGTCGGAGAGACCGGTAAGCGACTACAGACCCGCATGAGTGAGCACGCAAGGGCCGTAAGAAGGATGGATCAGCTATCGTTGGTGGCGGAACACTGTGCAGCCTCTGGACACTTTTTTCTTTCCAGGACGCCGAAATCCTAGGCCGAGGGTATCGACCAAACAGCCAGAGAAACGCTCGAAGCCTCGGCACACCGTACCTTCTTCCATTAACCGTTGTACGATTCTCCCGGCGGCTCTACCAGGCCTTACTGAGTGCGGCTCAATCAACAGAATCGCAGGGAAAGAAGTCAGACGTTCGCGGTCGCAAAGCAACCGCATAACGAGCCAGAACACATGCCTGAGTGAACCTAGGCACGCACCAACACATTCGAGGGGATAACGACGGAAAAACGCAAACCAGCAAGACCTCCGGCCAGGCATGAACGTGGACGCAGGTGAACTTAGTTTGCGCACGAAACCGATGATGAGCGTCTCCAACCCGATAGGAACGGAGACACCGGCAATGACTCAGCAACCACCGATGAGCCGTGCACGGACAGATTCAAACGAGGGACGAGAAACAGACATGCGGGTCCGGTACACCAAACGCGGGCAATGCAGACGAGGTCAATGACACTTTGCCACCCCGACACAGCTCCCAGGCGAGGCGAGGGAGAATAAAAATCAATGATCAGCAGGGACAGCAACTAACTCCCCCCCCCCCCTGCAGTGCATCCTGCACGAATAGCTGTAGAGCCAGCATGTTCAGAACCCATAAATACTGTGAGGCGCCGTACTGAACCTACCTCCGACGATGGAATCTTGTTTGATTTTGAAACGTCAGGATATTAAACCTATTGTTCCCGTGATCGCCTCTTCTTCTGATATATATATATATATATATATATATATATATATACATGTTCCTTAAGCAGATCGGTGAACCGCACACTTTCATCATATTCCCGATCGCAACCGACAAAAACACGAGCCCGTGGCTCAATGGTAGAGCGTTCGACTCAATTACCAAAGGTCGCGGGTTCGAATCCCAGGTGTGCCACACTTGGGATTGGGTATGACTGGCTGATGACGGCTAATAAGCCAGAAATGGCCATTCCGGTCTCCCTTGTCTTTGTCGGTTCCACTCTATCATATGCTACCAGTCGCTATGCGACCGCCTGCGAGGGCTCTAATGTGAGCTCCAGGGCACAACGGAACATACATGTTCCTTAAGCAGATCGGTGAACCGCACACTTTCATCATATTCCCGATCGCAACCAACAAAAACACGAGCCCGTGGCTCAATATATATATATATATATATATATATATATATATATATATATATATATATAAGTCAAACAAGTGCGTATCACTCACTGATGTGGTTAGGATCTCACTCGATCCCATTTGTCCGCCCGCCTGCCAGCTAGCTACCGGTAATAAACGAACGTTGTGTCATAGGACACATACCACATATATAGCACAAATATGTTGCTAATGGTGCAACAGGCAAGACGCAGACAGCTGTTTCACGGTCATTACCGATCATCAGTACGTCATATGCCTTGTGCAGTGAGGTACATAAACAAGTCAAACAAGTGCGTATCACTCACTGATGTGGTTAGGATCTCACTCGATCCCATTTGTCCGCCCGCCTGCCAGCTAGCTACCGGCAATAAACGAACGTTGTGTCATAGGACACATACCACATATATAGCACAAATATGTTGCTAATGGTGCAACAGGCAAGACGCTGACAGCTGTTTCACGGTCATTACCGATCATCAGTACGTCATATGCCTTGTGCAGTGAGGTACATAAACAAGTCAAACAAGTGCGTATCACTCACTGATGTGGTTAGGATCTCACTTGATCCCATTTGTCCGCCCGCCTGCCAGCTAGCTACCGGCAATAAACGAACGTTTTGTCATAGGACACATACCACATATATAGCACAAATATGTTGCTAATGGTGCAACAGGCAAGACGCAGACAGCTGTTTCACGGTCATTACCGATCATCAGTACGTCATATGCCTTGTGCAGTGAGGTACATAAACAAGTCAAACAAGTGCGTATCACTCACTGATGTGGTTAGGATCTCACTCGATCCCATTTGTACGCCCGCCTGCCAGCTAGCTACCGGCAATAAACGAACGTTGTGTCATAGGACACATACCACATATATAGCACAAATATGTTGCTATGTTGCAACGTCATGTCCGAATCATCTGACTCCATGTCCTGCACTTAATAATTTCAGAAATTATTTCCTTGATTATTCTCTGGAGTCCATATACCAGAAACCGCATAGAGAACGCTGGGGGACCCACTGAGGAACCGAACCCCTCGTTGCTGCGTCACGCAGCAGCAGAAACATCGGCGAAACACGTGTCTGGGCTTTTAGCCAGTACCTATGTCGGAATTACGGTATAATATATGTGCCATATACGATTCATACTACTTGTAGTACTACTTGTTTGTAGAATGGGCATTACGTGGTTATTCCACAGTGGTTGATTGTCTTCGACCCAAATATTCATTGAAATTTCGGCTCTGACCCTAAAAAGTCATGTCCGAATCATCTGACGCCATGTCCTGCACTTAATAATTTCATAAATTATTTCCTTGATCTATATATATATATACATATATATGCGTGTGTGCGTTTGCGCACATACCTGCGTACACGATTTATTGAAATACTTAAATACTGGCTTCCAAACACAATCGGTCTGGTTAATCCCTTCCATCTGAGCTGAAAAAAGCAAACCTCTTTTGAACTATCCACTTAATATCCATGTCCTCAAATAAGTAGCATACACTGATCGTTTCTTCTGGATTAATTTTTTTCATTATTTTGGATGGTCTGAAATACACTGTCTTGGCTCTCACCTCTTCTCATGAGCCGTTTCCATCTGCCAATTCACCCGTCCAGGGCTTTTACATCCCTTCTTCGCCCCACCCCTCCTCGCATATTCTACCTTCCCCAAAATGAAAACGTCACTGATTCGGAAAGGAGCTGTAAGCCGGCAGGTTTTTGAAATGGGGATTTTCTGAAACCCAATCTTGTCATAATTTATGCAGACCAGGCATTGGATTGGGGTGATGACGGGTGTTGCGGTGCAATACTACCCGACGCAAACTTCTCTGTGAGTTCCCTCGGGACTCCGGCCACTTATAAAGTCTGTGGAGACGTCAAGGTGGGGGAAGGGGTGGAGCTTTTGAGAAGGGCGCGATGCCCTCTTACGACCCCGGTATGGTTACTTAAGTCCGATACTTTCTGTATTATGTGGGGTTTTCTTGTCCATAAAATAAGCCCGTCAGAAGGCCTGCGAGCCTCAAAGTGAGGGGATTGTTTTGCCGAGGCTAGCAGGCTATCTCCTGAGACGGGATTAGTTATATTTTTGCTACGCAATTTTAAAATATCGGACACTGAAAGCACTCCTAATGGCCTAAAGTAAATGTGCAGAGTGCGCAATTTTGTTCCGAGATTCGACGCAAACTCACATCTAACTCTCACTGAACCCGTTGGGACATTTCAACGAGCCTATTGTTCGTGTTCGAGGCTTGATTTCATACCAAAAATTATAGTATTACAAATTCACGGAGGCAAGAGTTGGGATCTGACACTTCGATTTTATTTATTTTACCCCGCCAATGGCCCTCATTTGGAAAAAAACTCCCATTTTTCTTCTTATAATTACTGACATGAGGTTCGTATTATTCTGCTTTGATTGCGGTTCGGACACAAGCGAACTTTGAGACTTGGACTTTTAAAAAGTTTTTGACTAAAATATACACATGTAGAATACAATCGGTGAGTAACCAACAAGCAAGGCTCCGAGTTCCTGAAAGCAATGCATGCAGACCAGATGCATAAGTTTTGATGCCATCTACAGGTTTCTTGAGGTCCGGTGGGAGTGATCACTGCCAAAAACTACCAAGCAACTGAATCCAGCGGACACATATTGGCCTTAGCTTTGGCCAAACACAGGATCCTCTGTTGGGCACAGTTTGAATGTGACTATTTTTTTCGACTTCTCCCATTCATCTGACAACGAATTGGTGCACGAGATTTGAAAATGTAGGCGATAGAAGTTGCATTGTTCCCAATGTAATTCATATATATATATATATATATATATATATGATAATGTGTGGCTCACCAATCTGCCTAAGGAACATGTATGTTCCGTTTTGCCCTGGAGCTCACTTTAGAGCTCTCGCAGGCGGTCACATAGCGACGTGAAGCATATGTTACAAAGTGGAACCGACCAAAGACAAGGGAGACCGGAATTGCCATTTTTGGCTTATTAACCATCATCAGCCAGTCATACCCAATCTCAAGTGTGGACCACCTGAGATTCGAACCCGCGACCTTTGTCAGCATATGCTACACGTTGCTATGCGACCACATGCAAGGGCTCTAAAGTGAGCTCCAGGGCACAACGAAACATACATGTTCCTTAAGCAGATCCGTGAGCCGCACACTATCATCATATTCCCGATCGCAACCGACAAAACAACGAGCCCGTGGCTCAATGGTTGAGCGTTCGACTCAATTACCAAAGGTCGCGGGTTCGAATCCCAGGTGTTCCACACTTGGGATTGGGTATGACTGACTGATGACGGCTAATAAGCCAGAAATGGCCATTCCGGTCTCCCTTGTCTTTGTCGGTTCTACTTTGTAAAGGGAGATTGGAATGGCAATTTCTTGCTTATTAGCCGTAATCAGCAAGCCATACACAACCCCAGGTGATGCGGCACGCGAGGATCGAACTCGTGACCTTTTGAGCAGAAGTCCATCGCTCTACCCACTGCGCCACGGCTCGTTGTCTTGCCAGTTTCGATCGAGAATATTAACAATGGCAGTTGTGCGCTCACCAATCGATTACAGGGACTCGCTCGTCTCTTTGTGCCTTGGGGCTCACTCTAGATCTCCGCCAGCTGCCGTAGAGCGGCTAGCGATATATAGGCACCTGGCGTTGGGTATGGCTGGCTGATGACGACTAATAAGCCAGAAATTGCCATTCCAGTCTTCCTTGTCTTTGCCGGTAAAAGCATTCTGCTAATATCACTAGCCGCTCTGGGGCATCTGGCGAGGCTCTAGAGTGAGCCCCAAGACAAAACGCGGCGAGTGAGTCCTGTAATCGATCTGTGAGAACCCAACTACCATAAAAATTGCTGTTAACACAATTCAAAAACGGAACATTTCGGGGATTCTATCTCCGATAATCACGCTCATCGGTGCAGATTCGTGCGAACAACCTAGATTATCGCCAATGAATGAGCAGAAATGACAGTTTATAAGCTAACTCACACTCGCTGCAGCGTTCTGTTCAGGACAGGACCATCACGCCCACCGTAGCCTGATGTTTTTAGCATGATGATTATCTAATGAAGTTCCGGTAAAACTTATATGTAAATAAGCCGCCAGGAAGGTTCCTGTACCGGATATGAGAAAAGAGGGGAACGCAGGCACCGCTTGCAATATCACTGCACAGAGGCAAAAGAATAATTAGCAAAAAGGGACATCTAATTTCAGTTTTCGCATCTGTAAACCAATCCTGATGCGATGTTGTCCATTTCAATAGTATTTGTTAAGAAAACGGAAATGACTAGTGGATTCCGGAGACAAAACGGAGAGCGTTTGCGTTTAGGTGCATGATTCCTCGCTGCCTTTCCGGAGGCGGGAAACAAGCAGCTCTACAGGGATAGTGCATAATGCATCAACATCTGCTATGCCTTTTACTCAAGAGCAGGATCATAGATTCCATGTAATCGATGAAATAACAGCCTTTAATTTAAACTAAAAAAACTATCAGTAATTTTTCCGACCTCCGTGGACAGCTAGATGCAAATCTTGCTTATAACCACAGATTGTGGATTACTCCGTAGCACTCCTAATGTGTTTTGCAAGCAAATAGGCTCATGAAAACATCAAAAGGGAAATCGTAAGAGGTCATTGTTCACGCCCCATAACTTCTTTCGTTGCATCAAGGTGGTTAATTCTTTTATCTGGATAGCGTTTTTGGATAAATTATCAGATGTAGCAGCACGCCGGATTTGCAGTTGAGGGGGCCACTGCGTCTGATTGCATCCTTATTCGTCTTACCTTTGCTGCAAGTTGCACTCAGTGTAACTAAATTCCAAAGCATCACATTCACACTCCCGAGTAGCGGTGGCATTTTTCAAACAAATGAGAGGAAATCCAGTGCCTACGAGTCTAGAAAGTGTAAGTAAACAGCCTTAGAGTGACTGGATTTGCTACTGAGTCAACACACTGCTGTGACCACTGTAAGACAATTGGTTGAACGTTCAACTACGAGAGCAGTATTCTAGCATTAAAAAGAACGTAATATTTGACCCAACTCAAGGAACAAAAGATGGGCCAGTGACTAAAAGGGGACCGGTGGTAATGGGATTTAGGGATGTGCTAAATGAAGAAAAGGAGAACGCCAACCTAATGCCGATCTATTAGCACCTCAATAACCAATGCGATTGGTGAAATGGCGTCCGACTGCGGGCAATTAAGTAATTAGGCAGATGACCGATGCCGACAAAGACAAGGAGACGGGAGTGGCCATTTCTCGCTCATTGGCTGGGGTTGGGTATGCTATGGCTTCTGAGCGGGTACTGGTGTGGCCATTCTCAGTCTCTCATGGCTTTTTGGCATTGCTCATCTGTCTTTACGGTATATATATATATATATATATATATATATATATATATATATATATATATATATATATATATATATATATATATAAACTCACACGCTTTAGGGCGAACGACCTATCGCCAAGCCAAGGGTCATTGTCCTGTCGGATTTCATTGGCTTAGCTGTTATGGAAGGGTGGTAGCGATGCCACGGAACCTGCCAATCATTGTACCACCAACTGGGGACGTCTAAATCGTCAGATTCATGGGCGTTAATTGAACTCTCGAACCAGATTTGTGGTTTTCCTCCATGAGATACCACCATGTTCATTGTATAACTAGAATTTATATGTTTAGATACGAGCATCGACAGTGTCTTCTCGCTTATAGAGCTCAGTCGTAAAGAGGCGGCCGGAGACAGCCTATCGAGCATAGATGAGATAATCCAAAGATTTATTTTTGGTAATTTTCTAAAATATGTCCACGGAAATGGCTCCAGCGACGAAAGCATCCTCCACTACGAAGGTAACCATTCGGCGGCTCACAGAAGAACCCATGTCCTTTGACCTCCATGGCTCAACGGGCCAAGCATTTCCCGCAAGCAGCTCGATGACTAGCCCCTGTGTGGCACATAGATGAAGACGTGTAGCTGGTCAGCCACTGCAGTGGTTTTCAGTCTGGTGTGACTCCGAAACACGATCAGGTAGGTAGCTACCGCACAAATCTCACTCGCTCCCTCTCTCTCTCTCTCTGACTCACACTCATGCAACAGTCGGTCTAACGCACAATAGGCCACCTCGCCTCGGGCAGTTATGCGCCTCGTTGATTTCGAAAGGTAAAATATCATAACAGTAGTTACAAAATAATTGCGACGGTATTATAGGCTATCAAACTAGTTCCTCTACACTTCACACTTCAGCCTGCTTATACGGCTAGTGTTACTGCTAACCAACCCTCACGCAAGTAGTTAAGGTTAGATTTCAGGGTTTAAAGTTAAGAGCTAGTTTAGGTTTAATGGCTAAAATCAGGAGTAGGTTTGACTTTTTAAGGTTAGGTTAAGGATTAGGCTTAGGTTAATTTTCACAGCTTTTTCAGCTTGCTGATTCATGGCCAGCACACTCTCGGCAAACCATCCGCAGTTTCTACTCTCGCGCGCTCGATCGCTATGTGCTACAATCAGTCCACTTACGTTGACTAACTAACGCCTGTGTACTCTGTTCCGCCCACCCGTTCTCACGTTTTCACACAGTTACATTTAACGTTTGAATTTTTAATTAACCGTTGCTACAAGTACACAAGTAACGGCGTAAATTCCTTTTTTCTTTCTGCTTCACAGATTACGCCGTATTGGGCTTCCTTTTGCCCTACCATAAAACGCCTATTACCATCATTCCCGTGTTATATGCATCCTTGCTCCCCGTTTGATGCGTAGAGCCACACACGATACCATTGCCGAAATACTAATTATATTCTTTGGTGGTGATGGTATCTCGGTATGAGCAACGCTCTAGACCTGCCAATATTTAGGTGACTGTAATATTTCAGGGCACATGGTCGCTTTCGAAGAAGAGCACTTGTGTTCGTTTTGAAGAGGACAGTTATTCGTGTCCTTGATTTTTGACAAGTCCAGCTATAAAAATAATATTTATGAAATAACATTTTGTGGTTTCTGGTGTCGGCGTAGTCCCCTATCTATGCAATACACCAGAACTGCCAATAAAGAGGCGATAGCACTCAAGCGATTGCATCCTATTCTTCTGATAGGAATATTCTTGGGCACTATGGATAAGCTTCTGAATAGTTCGCTTCTGGCTGCCGTATGAACCTGGTAGAGTATTAGTATCAGATTGTAGAATATCAATGTTGCGTTCTGTGCATGACAGTATTGATTAACTGACCAACGCGTGTGGAACGTGTTGATGGAGAGTTGTATCTTGTCAACCACTGCATCTACGTTCCATCAGCAAAACCCCAGGTCATCTGGACACGAAACAAGATCAGTGAGGCAACTATCGCACAATATCTATCTCACATAACAATCGGTCTAACGCACAAGTCGCTCTTGAGGTTTCGCCAGGTCAACTATCACAATAGTGGTTAGCATGAACCAATCTTTTATGTTCTGTGTTGTCAAATGCTGCTACGATAGACTCAACGTACCGAACCTATCTAAATGCTGGGTGATGCTCATTGTCTTCAGCCCCAGTGTTAACACTAACTGACTGCTGCCATGTCAATGCGATAGCATTATCAGAGGCGAAAAACGGCAGTTAAATTATTTAAAATATACTGACCTGGTAGTTCCGAGGTGCGACTGGTGATAAAAGCTGAGAGCTGTTATGCACAGCACTAACTTCAACTTCGGACCATTACAGCAACAACTAATGGCACAACAGCCCTAATACTACTGATAAGATCGCTACTGTCATGACAACAGCTACAAGGATAACGCAACTTATATTAGCCTTAATACGCAAGCACATGAATCATACTTTATGATGCTAAGCAAATATCCGGGACGAATGGGTCCTGGTTCAAACCCCTGCGTAAAAATTTGTTTCGGCTAGACGGAACTACCCAACCGCGACTTGTTCAGACTGTTCGCGGGGCCGGTTACCATCGATTAATATATGATACGACAGAAGAAAGCAACCAACCCCCTCGAATGGAAAGGGCACCATTGTTGCGCTGAAGACTGTTCCTCGTCACCGTAACATAAGTTGAATTGGATCCACCGGCGGCCTGCAGTGCTGAGCGGACAAGACCTGTCTCGAGGCCGTTGGATCGATAGCGGCCGTGACACCGGCGCCATCCATGCTGGAGGCCTCCAGGAGGGAACACGCAGCCCAAAGTCTTTCCCCTCCATCTTTTGATGCGGATGTGCGCAGCCTGTGGAAGACCATACACCTACCAAGGCTGGGGCGAGGCCGCGGAGGTGAACGCGCCGCCGGCGTAAAAGATGCCGTCTGCGCACGCAGGTGGTGGCGTGGATGATGACGATGAAGAGGAGAGCGGTCACGGCAGCCACCATCACCGCGACGCACGACCAGCGACCTGAACCGCCAACGCGATCCTCCGCTTCGGTGGGCCCAGCCACGGCAGCTCTTCAGCTGCCGACCATCAGGACGGAGTCCATGCGAGGCGCAGAGCGCCGCCGCCGCCGCCGCCGCCGCTAGCGCCGACTCGGTACTATGCCTCGCTCTCGGCGTAAGGCGTGAGCGCCGTGCCGCAGCCGGTTTCTGCAGAACGGCGTTTGTCAGTTTCATGATTTGGCGGGACATGAAGGCCTCCAGGCTGCTGGGTCTGGAAAGACGGATATCTAGGACGGCCGTGGTTGGGCGCACTGGGCCTCACCGCCATCGGACGCCCGAGACAAGACGGAAGCCCGTCCTCCAGTGCCATCGCTATACGCACCCGCCTCTCGTAGAAACTGTTCGCGCCCGACAGGCGATTTCCACCGTTACTTCGGGTACTGTCGTTCAGTAACTCCTGGTGGAAGGGCTTTGCTAATGTACAGCCAGCCCGTCTGTTCATCCAGATCAAAATGACCCTCTACGTTTGCCACCACTGATTATGGAGTAGCTGGCCTTTCCATGGAGACCTTCGTCTGCGCCGGTGGCACTCGAAGGCTGTCCGACAGAGAGAGAGAGAGTATATCAAAAGAGCAATCCAAAACGGGTACCGCTAACACAGAGCGTCACTGCGGCTATATCGCACACGTCCGACGTGGACTCATACTCTTCAGTGGGCATGCAGACATCCTTCCAAAGAGATGAAATGCGTTAGGGTAAGCAGAATGCAGTGCTTGTAGGAAACCATACGCGTGCCGAATATTTTACAAGAGGGTAGCTGTCTCTGAACCACCAATCAATTCTTGTAGTGTGACTCTTTGTGCATCATAACAGACCGTAGTAAATGTACGACTCAATCAGAGGGAGTCTAGGAAGGACACAAGAAAACGCGCTACGGGCCTTTGAAAATGTCAGATCCAATCCTCCCATCTGCTCATTCCTCGCTCAGTAACCCGGCGCCGACCCTGTGAACGCCAATCACGACCAGCCGATGGAAGTTGAAGGTTCAGTGATCGCGTCGAAATTTTCCTGCCTTTCACAGGATTTGGATGGTGGACTACATTGGTCGTGGTAAAAGCGCTCGCATATCGAAGGCTGATTAATGAGACGGGGATGTGTTTTCAATCCACGTCAACTTACGAGTCACTTGATAACTTTACACCTCAGAATTTACAGAATTTGAGGAGACGACTAATCGGGTTTTTGATGAACGTGAGGGAATGAAATCGATGGGCATTTTCTGTCAAAGCTAGAACTGCATACAAGCTTATCCAAACGCGGGGTTGAATTACGGTAGCTAACGATGACAAATGAACCAACAACGGTCACTCCAGTCTCACGGTTCTTTTGCTAATATTCCTTGCATTTCGATGGACATAGAAATTTAAAGCTGAACGCTAGCAATCCCACGGAGGGTCAGAAATTGGTATGGTTAGCTACACGAGATAATGCATGGGAGGAAAACCACATAATCTCCCTCCTGACGCAACTGCATCGCGAACACTATGGTAAACAGGCGCTCATTGATCGGTTACAAGGACTCCAGTCGTCCCGTTGTGCCTCCTCATGCGCCACGCAACACCTGCACGGTTCCGTGCGGCTGGCTGATGATGGCTGATACGACGTCATTGCAAGTCTCCCTGGCCCTTTGTCGCAACGTTCCTTCTGCCACAAGCCCAGGGAACTAACCAAACTCAGTTCAACGAAAACGGCCACGCGTTCAAAACTCTACCGGCCGAAACCTCCAGAGGAATTGTCCAGCAGGCTACTCTTTTGAGAATTTATTTATGTTCGGACTCTCCTCAGTCATTCCCTCCCTGAACCATGGCGCATGACGAGAAAGTCGATGGTACAGGAAACCCTGGGAGACAAAACATGATACTCTTGAGCAGAAAATGAGAAATTTTGGGTTCTTTTAAAACCATTTCACAACAGCCTCTGGGCTCCAAGCCCGACTTATCGAAGATCAGCACTAAAGAGTAAACGACAAAGGACGCGTACTGATAACGCCAGGCCTCTTAAACCTCTAGAGATACAAAGTAGCCGAAAACCTCTCAACGCACACGCAACCCCGCCAACGTCAACGCCTAGCCAGGCATCCCTTAAGCCAACCGGCGTAAGCATCAACACCGTGGCCACGTGCGTCCGCCGAGGGATAAACGTGAAGCGAGACGGACTAACCAACCAGCTCGGCATTCCTCGCCACCCGCAGAAAGGCCGCAAACGCGCCTACCAGGCCTCTTTCACCGACGGGCCACGGCCGGACCTTAAAGCTGACCGATCCCACCGTTCTAATCGCCTCAACACTGTTTTTGAAGCCGTAACTGAATGCTGGTAATCGCCTTTCTGGTAGTTTACCTATCGCGTGCTGGCTGCCTATTAAGTCCTGTCCATTAGATGACCAGTTGAAAAGTCAGGCTCTGTGGTCTTGAACAGCTTGACACGTTCTTGTTCTGCCTCCCGGCCTCATGGTAGCATCCATCTCGCTCTCTGCGTCTCTTTTTGCTACCTATCCAGGACCAGAGAGGTGACGGACGTGAAGACGAGCCAGATAGGCGCAGGCGTTGAGGTGGTAGCAGTAACTCAGCGAGCGACCCTTATACGCCGTGCGTGCGTAGGCCTCCAGTGAGCTGGCTTTACGCTACGGGACAACCGTGCGCAGGGCGCAGGACCGCGCCATCGAGTTACCTGCGGATGCCACGGCGCCAGAGACAACGGCGGCGACGGAGTGCCAGCGAGAGAAGGCGGGCGCCGTACAGGCGGCAGTGGTCGTTGCGAGCTCGCTCAGCCCCACCGATAAAGGGCACGACTCAGGGCGTGTGCGCGATATGGGGTCATAGGCCGGAGTGGGCGGACGATGTTCGGCGTCGGCAGCCGGCGTGCGCCCTTTGTCGCCGCAATCGTGCACGCGGCCCGATAGCAACACCCCTGAAGATCAGCCTCCCGTCCTGACGATGGATCCAGATACGGAACTCGACGTAGTTAAGGTACCGCCCGCTGTACCGGACCAGGCCGCGAGACTGCGATGTACATGCAGTTTGCATGACGTGCTGGCAGGTCAGCAGGGGATGAAGGAGGTGGGATGGAACAGAGCAGACTGAGCGTCTTGATGGAAGAAGAGGAGGCGTGTCGCCGTGCACCACCACGAACGGTGGTGTTGACAGCGAAGGAGCTGCATTGTCACTGGCGCCAGAAACGGACGCTAAGGCGGGCGCAAGCATCAGGTGGGCAGTTTTTCGGGTTTTCGCCAGACACGTACGTGCGAAACGTCGTACTCCTCTTCCTGCGTCTCCTACTATTACTCTCCCACACCCAACCTAAGCCGTCTCACCCACAGCATACACATATACGCGCTCTCTCTCTCTGCTCGCTCGCTCTCGTCTCTCCTCAGAATCTCGTAGCTATCCTTCTGAATTTGTAGCTGGCGCTCGCGGCGCAGGCTCGTGGCGATTTTGTTTCACATCCCTCCTCAAGGGCGAACCTTCATTTGCGCCTGGCTACTGTGGTGGGAGGCTGATGGAGTGGAAACCCTTTCGGCTGCCTCTCATTATTCACCGCATTTTGCGAGTCGCGCTCCCTATACCTCCTCAGCGAGGCGCCATCGCCCAAATGTCGGGTGGCCGGTCGTGTCGTATCGCTTTTAAGGCCGTCTCCCTCTCCCATTAGTACATGTCGCCTCCAGCCTCATCCTGTTCTACCCGCCCAAGTGACCTGACACCTCATGTGCAGCACGCCGTAGCGCGCCTCAGTCTCCTGTTCGCGCGCGCGCGCCTATCGCTGCGCAGCGTATCCTTCACGTTCCCCAGAGTACCTCTGAGAGAACGGTTCCGCACGCTGCTTGCGGGTGACGTTCCGACAGAAGGAAGCTGCTGACTTCGGTCCGTGCAGACGGACCCGCTGACCGAATTCAGCCTCACCGCCTCAGGACGCACTGAGACCAGTAGTCAGGTGGCACCCTGAGGCAATTGGCTTTTGGACGGCCGGTACGAAGAAGTGTGCGCAACATGCACGATTCCTCGACCGGGCAGCAGCCGCACGTCCATGCTTAATGCTGCCAGTAAAATCCGGATGCGCACCTCCTGCAGCCCGTTGATTAGCGGCGGCAAACGATTTCCGGACGGATCGAGCGAAGACGCCAGACGCAAACGGCTCCTGCGATCAGCGCACATCATTCTGCCTGAGGGTTTCACATTCCGCGGCATTTGTAGGATGCCCGCCACTTACGATTGCTACTACCCACCACATATGACAAGTCAGCGTCTCCCTCCTTCATCCAGGATGACCGTCCTCCGGTGCTCCTGCACGAGTTGCCGGCAGGCGTGCGAGTCGCGTCTGATCGCCACCAGACTTGAATCCTCCGTGTTTTGATTTTGGCGTGATGAGTCAGCTCGGTGAGCGTGGGACTCTCTCTATCGCTTTTATCGGCAGCCTGACAAAGTGTTTGTGTGGAGGTTGTCTCTCAGCGCTTAAACGCAAGAACTCTGACCTGCAAGCCAGAGATGCTAAACAGGCTTGCTGAACGGCGATTTACAGTCGCCCCATCGCACCGCTACTCTCGCCAGACGGTATACAAGGCCTCCATTCTCCCGCCCTTTGTTTGCAGTCACTAAGGGTCCGTGACTGTGAGCATAAAGTGCCAGACCCGAAAAGCCATCGCTGCACCGAAGACTCGTTCCATCTCTCCGCCATCTGTGAACCGCCGGAAACCAACCTTGGGTAGGTTAACGGACAGCCCTTCTCGCGGCAAGACGCAAAGCAAGGCCGAAATATAACCCCCATGGAAATTCACTATTCTAGGGTTACCAGTTGGCCTCAGGCCGAAGCAAGAAAGCCTCGCCTTCGAAACGGCCTCGAGGCCAGCATAGGATAACACTATTGAGAGGTGCTGGTTTTACTTGTACAGCTCTGGCATGCATCACAAACGGGATTGACCACGCTGTTCGAAGCGATGTACCCGGTGATGCCGCGTTCACGGACACTGAGGGTTAGTGTTGTAATAATACCAGCTAACCACACAAGGGTTGAGAATTCTTATAGCAATATTCGGCTAGCAATGGGCTCCTGGTCGTTCGAGGCGACTCACCGTCCCCTTCCGTGAGTGTTCATAACTCACGTGGCTGACAAGGTAACACTAGACCAGATGTTTGTTTTCCTTTCCGTGCGCCAGCATCACTAAAAACGGCGACTGATGTCAGAGGATGAGACGGAGTCAGTGAGTTTTGTGGTTGGTTAGCACTATGTTCATGTCATTACTGCGTTGGATTGGCTCCTAACCTCTCTCTAACCACTGTCTGTTGTTCTGTTGCCACGCTTCTCTCTGGACGCTTCGACCCCTGCATGTGTGTTGGAATGCGCGATGTTTAAACACAGAATCCAGTACGGCACTTCGATCAAATTCTTTTCAGTCTCCATGAGAGATGCCTGGAAAGTTAACATCCCTCTGAATTTGAACCGTACGGTGCGCTAAGTGTCATGGTTTGGAAGGTCGTCAAGTAATGGGAAATCGGTTTGCATCGCGGACTTTTAATGAGTGAGACTTTCACAATGGCTCCTCCCGGTGAGTCTCTCTCACGCGCTGATGTGAAATCCAAGCCGCACCCTAACAAATACGCTGTGGAACCGGTTTGGTGTGTGCAGCCCGCGTACACGCTGCGTAAATATGTTCGTCCCCTGACCTGGAGTTAACCTCCACATCGTCCCTCTCATCGAACCAGTCCGGGCGCAGTTAGTAGTAGAGATAGCGTTAGATGCCCTTCACGCCTGCATCATAACAAAATGCTGCAAGCGTAAGTCGCTAGGCGCTGCGCTCATTCCACGGAGCAATGCGGTGGAGGTCAGCCCACGTGGCTGCTGAACCGCATTTTGTCAGGTCGACATTCCAGAGGCAACTTTGGAAGACGCGAGCCGACCACAGCAGGCAACCTAGGGACCGCGGTAGCAGGAGCCGACAGCCATCCTTCCATACTCCAGCGTAGCCATACATCCGGCTTTGTAAACGTCTACCCTGCAACCAATACACCAACGCACAACGACTCTATTCATCCCATCCATATGACCAAACTCGCGCGCAGACGGTAGCTTAAAGTGATAGTAGACTTGCGCTGCATCTACCGCACTCTCTCCTCCTCCCCCACCTGAGCCCGCGTGTCAGACAGAGTCAAGAAGACCGCAGGCGGGAGACGCGCGCGCGGCTGGCGCGGCTGTCCCCATAGTCCTAGCCGCTAGGCGCGCCACCGCACCCCATGTTCGGGATTTGTTAGCGAGCAACCCGAACAACGCATGCCATGCCCTAGCGGCCCCCGTGTTGGTCCAACGCATCTACCACGTGGCCCGTTTAGGCGCATCACACACACACACGACAGTTCGACCGTCGTAGTCGACGTGTCCACCGTATGCCATGGGAAAGTGGAGCAGGGACGGTGACTTGCGCGTGATTTAGTTTAAAGTGATAGTAGACTTGCGCTGCATCTACCGCACTCTCTCCTCCTCCCCCACCTGAGCCCGGTGTCAAGACAGAGTCAAGAAGACCGGAGGCGGGAGAGGACGCAGGTGGCTGGCGCGGCCGGGTCCCCTAAGTCCTAGCCGCCCCTAGGCGTGCCACCACACCTCCCATGTTCGGCATTTGTTATGGGAGCGCAACCCGAATAACGCATGCCATGCCCTAATGTGGCCCCCGTGTTGGTCCAACGCATCTACCACGTGGCCCATTTAGAGGCACACACACACGACAGTTCGACCGTCGTAGTCCGATCGATGTCCACCGTATGCTCATGGGAAAGTTGAGCAGGGACGGTGACTTGCGCGTGATTTAGTTTAAAGTGATAGTAGACTTGCGCTGCATCTACTGCACTTTCCTCCTCCCCCACCTGAGCCCGGTGTCAAGACAGAGTCAAGAAGACCGGAGGCGGGAGAGGACGCAGGTGGCTGGCGCGGCCGGGTCCCCTAAGTCCTAGCTGCCCCTAGGCGTGCCACCAACCTCATGTTCGGCATTTGTTATGGGAGCGCAACCCGAATAACGCACTGCCATGCCCTGATGTGGCCCCCCGTGTTGGTCCAACGCATCTACCACGTGGCCCTGCTTAGGGGCACACACACGACAGTTCGACCGTCGATTTCCGACGAGGTCCACCGTATGCTCCACACCAGGTGGTGCAGGGACGGTGACTTGCGCGTGAATTAGTTTAAAGTGATAGTAGCCTTGCGCTGCATCTACCGCACTCCTCCTCCTCCCCACCTGAGCCCGTGTCAAGACAGAGTCAAGAAGACCGGAGATGGGAGAGGGCGCAGGTGGCTGGCGCGGCCGAGCCGCCCCTGGGCGTGCCACCACACCTGGCTCGGATCCCACGGAGTGGAGTGCCATAAAGGCCACATTAAGAAGGAGCCATTGCAACCCGACTCTCAGTCCGCCAGTCAGCCACTCCACACAAAACACACATTGGGCTGACCACGCGGTCCGAGTTATCCCGTCAGTTGGCAACCTTCCAAGCCACGGCTTTTAGCGCACCGTGATAGTTTCAAGCGCGTCAGATTGTTTATAGTGAGGAATATGCCGAGCTGTCGACCTCACTCTCTCACACAACAGACCACTGTCCGAGCCGGTCAGTTGTCTGATGCGGAAGTGGCGCAGCTGCTGGTGACCTCTATCTACGTACTACGTACACCGCCCCCAGCACAAGCACGTTTCACACAACAGGGGTTGAACGGCTTACATCTCACATGTGAGATAGCCAGAGGTCACGTTAAGAAGGAGCCATCGAGCCTGACTCTCAGACCACCAGTCAGCCACTCCACACAACACACATTGGACTAACTGCAAGGTCTGAGTGTAATTGTCAGTTGGCAACCTTCCAACCGCGGCACTCAACGTTACCCATACTCTTCCTTCCCTCTTCTCCTGAGCCCGGTCTCATGACACAGTCAAGAAGACCGGAGATGGAGAGGGCGCAGTGGCTGGCGCGGCCGGAGCTGCCCCCTGGGCGTGCCACCACACTCGGCTCGGATCCCACGGGAGGGTGTGCCATAGCCACATTAAGAAGGAGCCATTGCAACCTGACTCTCAGTCCGCCAGTCAGCTACTCCACACAAAACACACATTGGGCTGACCACGCGGTCCGAGTTATCCCGTCAGTTGGCAACCTTCCAAGCCACGGCTTTTAGCGCACCGTGATAGTTTCAAGCGCGTCAGATTGTTTATAGTGAGGGAATATGCGCTGAGCTGTCGACTCACTTTCCCACCCCACAGTCAGACTAATGTCCGAGCCGGTCAGTTGCCTGATGTGGGAGTGGGCGCATTGGTTGACGGATCGGCGTACCCGTCTTCGCGCGCCATAGCACGACCTGGCCCCCATAACGCACACGCCAGGATTCACTAATACAGGGGATATGGAGGAGCCATCGCCGTCTGACTCCCAGTCCACTGGTCAGCCACTCGACACACACAACACATACACTGAGCCGACGTCGTGGTCTGGTGTAAGCGTCAGATTGGCGGCCTTCCCAGCCACGGTTTCTAGGAAACCGTGAACACACACACACGACAGTTCGACCGTCGTAGTCCGACGATGTCCACCGTATGCTCATGGGAAAGTGGAGCAGGGACGGTGACTTGCGCGTGATTTAGTTTAAAGTGATAGTAGACTTGCGCTGCATCTACCGCACTCTTCTCCTCCTCCCCACCTGAGCCCGGTGTCAAGACAGAGTCAAGAAGACCGGTGGCGGGAGAGGACGCAGGTGGCTGGCGCGGCTGGGTCCCCTATGTCCTAGCCGCCCCTAGGCGTGCCACCTCAACCCCATGTTCGGCATTGGTTATGCGAGAGCGCAACCCGAATAACGCCTGCCATGCCCTAATGCGGCCCCGCGTTGGTCAAACGTATCTACCACTTGGCCCGTTTAGGGGACACACACACTGACAGTTCGACCATCGATTTTGACGAGGTCCACCGTATGTTACACACCAGGTGGTGCAGGGACGGTGACTTGCGCGTGAATTAGTTTTCAGTGATAGTAGCCTTGCGCTGAAACTATCGCACTCTATCCTCCTCCCTCATCTGAGCCCAGTTTCAAGATAGAGAGTCAAGAAGACCGGAAATGGGAGAGTGTGCAGATGGCTGGCGCGGCCGGAGCCGCCCTCAGCGTACCACCACAAACCTGGCTCGGATCCCGCGAAGTGGGAGTGCCATAAAGGCCACATTAAGAAAGATCCATTGCAGCCTGAATCTCAGTCCGCCAGTCAGCCACTCCACATAAAAACACACATTGGGCTGACCACGCGGTCCGAGTTATCATCAGTTGGCAACCTTCCAAGCCACGGCTTTTTAGCGCACCGTGATAATTTCAAGCGCGTCAGATTGTTTATAGTTAGGAAAAATGCGCTGAGCTGTCGACCTCACACTCTCCCCCACCCCACAATCAGACCACCATCCGAGCCAGTCAGTTTTCTGAGGTGGAAGTGGGCGCAGCTGCTGGTGACTCGTCTACGTGTACTACGCGTACACGACCTGGCCCCCAAACACGAGCACTAGGATTTCACACAACAGGGGTTGAACGGCTTACATCTCACGTGTGAGATAGCCAGAGGTCACGTTAAGAAGGGAGCCATCGCAGCCTGACTCAGACCACCAGTCAGCCACTCACACATCACACATTGACCTATCTGCGAGGTCTGAGTGTAATTGTCAGTTGGCAACTTTCCAGCCGCGGCAAGCTTTTAACGTTACCGCACACTCTTCTCCTCCCCCACCTGAGCCCGGTCTCACGACGCAGGTAAGAAAACCGGAGATGGAAGAGGGACTGGCACACTCCACACACATCAATCACACACGCTCTCGCAGCTGCATCCCTGAATAAAATTTATAGAACAACAGCTGCCTTGACCACCCACACAGTCATGTTTGCACAGAGCGCACAATAACAGCCAATAAGAAAGAGCACAACGACTCTCTAGCTGACACTTCCACAGCACCAAAGGATTCTGCAGCATCTTTACCCAACAAAACCATATTGAACAGGAACAGTCAAGGTCTACATGGTGGATATTTAAAGGCTAGGATATTTTTCATCAATGCAGGCTCTTTTCTTGAGGAGGGTAGGGGGGAGGGTAATTTGGTTATTGCAAACAGCGTAAGGTTACTGTGCTTCACGAACACTAAGTAACGTTCCACCGTTCTGTAATGCAAACAAGTGATCTCTTCGGTTGAAATTGGCGAGTGCCAATTACTAAAAAGGGGACTGAAGATCGCACCGCATAGAAATAGCAAATGCATTTTAATTCGAAGATCTAAAAAACCCGAGTTGGCATGTGTCCGCCAAAGAACGCGCGTGCCCTCGATTTCGTCTCTGCGACTAATCTCGGCCAAGACACTGTGGGAACCACCTAAAGTAAACTAGAGTCCTGGTTCTGGGTCACAGAGTCAATCCGCCTGTAGCTTGTCTCTCCTCAGTTTACAAAAGCCAGCACCATTACTTAGGCCAGGCTGGACGAAGTCGAAAAGATGAACTTGCCACGACCAAATAACGGCCTCCAAAAACCAGGTGAACAAAAATGATGGGGACGAGGGAAAGGGGAAGTGATAAGAATCCGCAAAGTTTCCAGCACAACAAGCTGACGCGAGGATCGGTCAGCCAGCAGCCGACCATTTAATATAGAACGTGGTGTCACCGGTGGGTTAGGAAAAATGCACCCAAAGTTGCGCGGTTGTTTTGAGCAAAAAATATAGACTGGCCTTATACACAAAAAATATAATTTTTCGTGTTTCAGCGCCGAAAAATTAATAGGTAAAAGAACAGCGAGGCGGCCTAAAAATTTAGAAAATCAGAGGACACGCCAATCAAAAGAATTTCAGTTTGAGGAGGCAGTTGTTTCCTTTAATATATAGTCCACGCAGGTGGGCGCCTGCTAGCAAAACTGTCCCCTGACGCGTACAAATCACAAACTAAAAGGACTTAGAACTTATATCCACATGTATTCCTCGGTTGAACGATGGCTGTATATGTCGAAGGGGGGTGACAATTTCGGGTACATATGTCTGGCCTTTTTAGACTTGCCTGTCGAAAGGGATTTTTAATTGCCAATGCACAGTCAAGTTCCGCTAACTTACAAAAATGAGGCGTATTCTTCATTTTTTAATTGCTGCTTCATCCTACAAGTGATGGCAAAGTGAAGTCCGAATGCCACTGACGTGTTAACATATAAAATAAATTATATGCCCCCCCCCTAAACAGGAACGACCTCCAAGTAATAAATGCGGTCCCTTGCATAATTCCACGAAGGGTTTCATATCCCCTGTCCTAAACATAACAGTAGCCCAAACGTATACCTTCATTGAAACTCCATAACCTTGCAGTTAACGCTAACCTGAACTCTATCTTACCTTAGCACTAACATTACATCCCGAACTTCAACGCTATTTAAATGGGAATTTGATGCCAAGACACCCGATTTGCTGGCGGCTCCTGTTAAATGGACCTTACAATTCATCCTTACCGAAATTATACAACAGGCGGAATGTAAATAACATAATTTCCACCTATACCTGCCGACTAATGCAAATCATCCTACCTAGGTTAGAGACCGCAAAACTTTACCATGCGAAATGTGATCCCTCGTGAATTCTGCTGACTGCATCCTCTGTCTGTCTCCTTCCATTCACCTGAAACTGACTTTTCTTCCATCCCCCTCTTATGCAGGCCCCACGGGTTTCGTACTGATTTTTAAAACGTGGTAGAATGCGCGCGGGGCGCAGAGTGTGTACAGTGGAGGTGCTCCCTTATGAAATCTTAAAATAAATGTTTGAAGGTGTTGTATACTCGAAAACATTGCTTAACTAGGGTTGTAATATTAATTTTTGTGCAGCATAGCCCCAGGAAATTTCAGTCACACCTAGATGACGGCTTTTGAATAGCCTTCTTTCCCGTTTCCTCTAAGAATTAGACTTCTTCACAAGTGACTTCTTAACTAGCATGACTGTTTACTAGATATTTCAAATAACCTTATGAATATAAATATTTTCTAAAGAAAACAGGCAAAAATATTCATTTTGATACATATTTGGTAGGAGATGACGTCTTTCGCAAATTGTATACTTGAAGAAAGTGTATATTTCCATTAAATAAATCATAATTAGGCAATTTTTAAGACCGTAAAATTTCCATTCATAAAGCATTATATGTGTTTGGCCATTTATACTGCTTTTATAGTTTACCAGGTAGTTCATATCCATTGCGAGCAATATGATGTCTTCATAATAACTTTGAGAAATGTATTATTTTCCTTACATGAAAGGTTTGCAGCATTTATTTCGTTAAAGCCTGAATGCAAGTGTACTCGGAAATCGGAAAGGTATTTTTTAAAACCGAATGATACCCTTTCTTCAAGGATCAAATTCAAAGAGAACGTGCCTTGCTACCACAGGTTCATAAAAAAGATTTTTTCTGCAAGTTTACTATCAACTACTTTCGAATTTATTAGGCCATAAAAATAAATAAGAAAAAATTGAATTAATTAGGATGATATTTTACTGGTGACCCGAGGGGATTTATTTCCAAAAAACGGCATCCAGACGTGACTGAAATGTCTTGAGATTTTTCTGTACGATAATTAACATTACAACCTAACGCAAACAAACTGTTCGAATTGAAAACACTTTTCAGCATTTCGGCCGGCATTTCATGGGATAGCACATCTACTAAGACAGAGATGATCGTGCAGTAGGAAACAGAACTACCCCTCCACCACCTGTAATACAAGCAGCCTTGCGCCAAATTCAATGGTGGTTAGAGTTGCAGTTAAGGCTAAGATTAGGAAAAGGGGAATAGCTACTCTTTGTGGATGTTAGTACAAGACCACCAGTATCACGCGATGAGGTTTCCTAATTCCTAACGTTACCGCCTGGGGTACGTGGGCAAACATCTCCGTTTCTCCCCAGCCCTGCCACTGTCCTGCACCTGGAAACTAAGTCCAACTCCAAACCTTTCAGCGGAACGAGGTACGGAACGCCAAACACCGCTGAAACATGCTCCATCGGCTGATAAAGGAAGCATTTTTTAGCTAGCAGGAGTGGCGCTGAAGGCTGCAGCTCAGTCGACGTGCAAATTTGCCGCAGCACAAATCGGATTGATTTTCCAATTGCCTCAACACCTACCTTACAGTGACGGCTCCGGACATGAGTTTGGTAATATAACAAAAAGTCCGAATACTGACAAAATACGCGTAGATTGGGGTGTGCGAGCGTGGAAGTGTTAGAGTGCACCAATCAATGGCCTCCCCTGCTCTCTTCTATACGCCTGCTTTTCCAGTCTCATTCTCCGCTCTTTGTCGATTGCCACAAGGGACCCGCCCACCCCCCTATGCAGTTGGCCGTCTCCCCTCATGCACCACCCCCTCCACAGATCGGTTTGACATTTTGGCGTGGTCGTGTCTATGGCGGAAACCACGCCGACTGTCCTGGACAGGGGTGGGGTGAGAACTTCATTTGCTAATTACATTGATGGTAGGCAGATCAAACCAGGCCTCCACAAGTACACTTGAGTCGGCCCTGTCACCAGGCCGGAGCATGGTAAGAATGAGGGAGAGAGAAGGACAACAGAAGGAGAGGGAGGGAGAGCGATAGAGACATAATGTCGTCCTCAGCGGCCGGAATTGCTGGGGCGGGGGTAAAGGCGGCGGTGGTGGTATGAGAGAACCCACTACCCAGGTAGGACTGAATGTCGTGGGTGTTGCTGCAGCACTCAGGTCGGGGCTGAATGAGAATTGTTGCAGCTGTCACTTCCAACCACAAGGGAACGCCGGCCGTTGAACGTCTCAGGACACAAAAACCAGAGGACATGCGTTTGTGCGCGGAGGCTTACATAGCGGCGCGCGCCGTCTTGGTAGGTTGAGCTAACTGAGATAGCCTGTGGGGGTGGGGAAGGCGACAGGGTTAACCTGGGGGCTGTTTGGCTTAAACCTCCTCGAGCATGTAGCCCTCGTCATCCCTAGCCGCTGTCTAAGGCAATCGGTCGGCCTCGAAGTGTTCCAGTTTAATTTGAATTTCACAGCTTATGAACCTGCTAAAAACTCGGCTGGCCAATCACCGCTTCGCTAATTCATTCTGGGTCAGGTCCCCTGCAGCCACCTGAGATACTGCCTACCAGGCCAGCATCTCGAAGTGAGTATGCATTCATTTCAATCAAAAACCGAACAGCAAGTTAACGCCCAGTCTGCCCGGTTTATCAGTCATTTGGAAGAGGGAAGACGAACTGCTATTTCGAGTGCAAACTCGCTCACTTGGGTAATGGGACAAAGCTTTTTATCAGTTGGACAGCATGTACCCCCCTTCACCCTTCTGTCTGTCCCTCGTCCTCCCAGTCTTGTTAACTGCTTTTCATCGGCCCAAACTGGACACTGTAGCTAAAAGCGACTGGCGTTTTTATGCATTACATAGGGGAAGTCAAAAAGGGCCAGAATCGCGTACACATGCTCCACCCTGCCTCCGACAGGAAACGGGTATTGGAACGCCCCACCCCGGAATACAGGTTGCCTTGCGCTAAGTGCCAGAAAGAGCAAATATGTCCATGTCCTAGTCCTTACACTAAGCCTAACCGGAACACTAAGCGTACCGCTAACCTCAAATTGCCCCCCATTGGTACGGTGGTTCCTGTCCCTGTGTCCTGTCAGGGAGGGGTTGGGGGGTGTGTGCATATAAGCGACATCTAACCCCATAACTGTCGCGTTGACCTTGCATGTCGCTCAGAGTTATGCAAGTTCACTTAGGTGTGGAGGGGCCTATCACCTGGGATTTCTAATCGGGCAGGCTGGGACGAAGCGATGCGTAGGCCTTATAAAAACGATGCGGATTTACAATATCTTCGATGGGAAACAGAGAGCGCATGGCTATCCGCGCAATTCCGCCAACCAGTGCATATGCAAATGACGCGATAGATAGCAAATCTAACCGGCCTTAAATTTTGACGAGTTCTTACCAATTTGAAACGCGTTTTGGAAGCCATCAGCTGCCTTCTCACTCCGCTTGGATTTGGGGTTGCACACAGGCCAGTTGCAACCATCAGTCGCCGGGTCATGAGGCCAAAAGACCCACTGCCTCGACAGCAAACGTTTTGAATTGTTTACCAGATCTGGTGCAGCTTTGGACAAAGCAAATACATTTGAGAAACCGGGAGATAATTCCGAAAGTGAATGACCGAGCGCACAACAGTGATGAAGAGGAAAGACGCTAGCTCTCAGATTAGGGGCCACTCAAAAGACCCAGCCATATTTTCAAGTTTCACAAGACCGAAATCCTCTAAAGAGGTGACAACCGCGTGAGCTGCGAGCTACTCAACTCATTGTTCTCGGGCCCGCAGTCCATGAACAAGCGCAATGACCTCCCGTTCCCATATTCTCTGCTAAGGCGGTGCTTAAGTTGGGAATCAGACACGTTGGGAGGTTGTGGGCAATCAACGCTTCCAATGGCAGTGAGCCAAATGGCCGCGAAATTGTCACATCAACAATCAACATGGTTGATGCAGTTGCAGCAATTTACAACTCGGACGTGATCTGCAAAGCCATCATCGCAGTATATATTACACACCTTATACCTTTATCACTCTTATCTGCCACTGTTGTGGCTGATGGGTTCGGGTTACAAGCTGAAACATCGGGCTACTGAAATTCTTGTTCCAGCGTTCGCATTGGAACTCGCTTATTTGCTTCTATTAGCAAAAGGAATGAAATTTGTTACGTGGCATTTCGAACTGGGCAGGACACGGGAGCGGGAATCCACAGCCCTACTAAGGTTCCTTGTACTTATTTCCGGAACGGTGAGAATAAAGCTTCAGCTTAGAGGTAAGGTTTAGATTTAGGGTTCAGTTTGAGGTTAAGGTCAACACATAGGAATGTTCATCCTTCCTGGCATTCTGGGTAAGGCCCCTGTATTACTGGGTGAGGGGGGAGGGAGATCGTGGTTCCTAAGCCCTTGTATTACCTTTACATGCATGTTCAAAATGCCCACAAGAAAGACGGTGCCTGAAGTTGAGTCAGCAGCGGGTGATCAAAAGTCCTTAAACACAAGGCGTTAATTTCGAGGCGTGGTAAAGTCCATCAGCCCTAGAACGCCTGTCACGGACGACAGAAGGGTGCTAATAACTGCCAATTGAAGGCGAATTTAGATGGATTATAATAGGAACTTTGAACTGAACGTCTGTCTAAAGAAGGGTGGTCAGTGAGGTAATGCAACACACATCGATTTCCCTTGAGTTACAAAGTACCAAATGCAGGTGGCATTATAAGTACGTTGCAACAGGTTGCTGCCTAATAACTTGACTTGACGGCTTTGGAGAGGGCTGATCAGGCTTGCTAGTTGAGTAAATGATATCAAATGGAAGGAAAACCGGTGAAGATAGGGGAAATGAAGATGAAAATTTCTGTCTTATTAGCCTTAGTCAGACAGCCACACACACACCTGCGGCGCCCGAGGTTCGAACTTGCGACCTGTTGGGCAGAATTCGATTGCTCTACTCCCTGCGATACGAGCTCGTTGTCTTGCCGGTTTCAATCGGGAATATTAGCAATGTTAATTGTGCGCTCATCGATCGGTTACAGGACTCACTCCTCCCGTTGGCCTTGGGGCTCACTCTAGAACGCCACCAGCAGCTGCAGAGCGGCTAGTGATATAGGTAGAATGATATTACCGACAAAGACAAGAGAGACTAGAATGGCCATTTCTGGCTTATTAGCCATCATCAGCCAGCCATGACCAACACGAGGCTTGAAATCGCGACCTATTGGGCAGGTCGAAACGGGCAAGACAACAAGCTCGTGGCGCAATATATATATATATATATATATATATATATATATATATCGTAAATATCTGAAATTATTAAGTGCAGGACATGGAGTCAGGTGATTCGGACATGACTTTATATATATATATATATATATATATATCACAAATATGTTGCTAAGAGTGCAACAGGCAAGACGCAGACAGCTGTTTCACGGTCATTACCGATCATCAGTACATCATATGCCTTGTGCAGTGAGGTACATAAAGCAAGCCAAACAAGTGCGTAACACTCACTAATGTGGTAAGGATCTCACTCGATCCCATTTGTCCGCCCGCCAGTTACCTACCGGCGATAAACGAACGTTGTGTCATAGGGACACATACCATATATATAGCACAAATATGTTGCTAAAGAGTGCAACAGGCAAGACGCAGACAGCTGTTTCACGGTCATTACCGATCATCAGTACATCATATGCCTTGTGCAGTGAGGTACATAAACAAGCCAAACAAGTGCGTAACACTCACTAATGTGGTAAGGATCTCACTCGATCCCATGTGTCCTATGACACAACGTTCGTTTATCGCCGGTAGGTAACTGGCGGGCGGACAAATGGGATCGAGTGAGATCCTTACCACTAGATAGATAGTATAGTTACACATATATATATATATATCTATATATATATATATGTGAAGAAAAGGCGATCTCAGGGACTATAGGTGTATTGACCTGACGTTTCAAAAGCATACAAGCTTCCATCGTCGGAGGTGAGTATCGTACCACGTCTCACAGTATTTATAGGGGGTGATAGCCATTTTTGTAACACAGCGTTGACTGGATGGGTTTACCTTAACAGTGTACACGATAGGAGGACGGGGTGGGGGAGTCCGTAATTGGCTTTGGCGTTATTTGCCGGCATACACACAAAAAATTGCTGTCAGTTGACATGTCTCTGGTTGAGGGGGGCGGCCATTGTCTGGGTCCGCATTGACCTCAATTGGCGCCCTGGGTCGATAGTCATGTTTGTGTCTTGATGGCATGTCTCCTCGTCTGTCGGGGTAGTAACTGATGCCGCATCAATTACTACCCCGACAGACGAGGAGACATGCCCTCAGGACACAAAAATGACTATCGACCCAGGGCGCCAATATATATATATATATATATATATATATATATATATTGCTGATAGAAGCGAAGATGCGTGTCCCCGGACATAAATGGGAATACAATACACCTATAGTCCCTGAGATCGCCTTTTATTCTCATATATATATATATATATATATATATGGCCGATCCGGTAAATCTCGTGGCCACTGTCGAGTCGATTCTCAAACAAACCGGGGAATCCGACGAAACAAAGCACCTTATTCGGCAGCAGATAACCTCTTTGGTGATGGCGCACAAACCACGTGCAATCATTTCCAGAGCGGAACAGAGTGCTCTCAAGACACTGAGGGCTGACATCAGCATCGTGATTCTGCCAGCCGACAAAGGACGCTCCACAGTAGTGATGAATAAGACAGACTACATCCAGAAGGCAAAGGCCTTACTGGAGGACCGACAGGCGTACCTACCATGTGACGATGAACCGATGAAGAAACTTGTAACGGAACTCGACAAGACACTCGCCGACATGCAAAGAACAAGGCCATTACTAAGTCGGTACGACTGGCCATTAAACCAATAGACGCGGCCGCAGCAAGGTTCTACGGACTACCAAAAGTACACAAGGCTGGTATCCCTCCGGCCAATCGTGTCATTGCGCGGTGCACCAACCTTTCATCTGGCGAAATGGCTTTCGAAATTTGCGGTCGCTCACCTCGGACGCGACCACGACGGTCTGTTCAGCGACTCAATTCCTGCAACAGCTCCAGGGAGTGCAAATTACTGCAGACGAGGTGATGGTGTCATTCGATGTCACCTCTCTTCACCGCGATCCCACAAGGCCTGGCAGTCGAAACGGTCAGCGAACTGCTCGAGCAGGTACAACGAGACGGCCGAGACGGTGAAAGGGAGACATCTCATCCAGCTCTTAAAAATTCTGCCTGAAGACGTACTTCACTTTCGAAGGAACAACGTATGAGCAGGTCAAGGGGACGCCACTTTCGGGCTTCATCGCAGAGGCAGTTCTCCAAAAATAAGAGACCCTGGTTTTCGCAAATTACAAACCGAAATTCTGGACTCGGTATGTGGACGATACCTTTTTCATCATCGAGCGGGATATGGTCAAGGAATTTCATGACAGCCTGAATTCTATTTTCCTGACATCCAGTTTACAATGGAGGTGGAAGTCAACAACCAGCTGCCATTCCTAGACGTTCTCGTCCATCGAAAACCCTGCGGGAACCTTAAAACGACGGTGTATAGGAAGGCCACCAGTACCCGCCAAATCCTTAGCTACCATAGCAAACATCCGTCGTGTCACAAACGCAGTTGTGTTCGAACGCTATACAAAGGGCTGAAACACACTGCAGCGAGCCAGGCGAAAGAAAGGCAGAACTTCGATACCTCCAACGCCTCTTCATGGCCAACGGGTATCCCCGCAACTTCATCGAACGTAGCAGACAGTGCAGGCAAATCCGATGGCCAGCGACCGAACAGCCAAAGATATGGCGAGCGTTGCCATACATTGACGGTGTTTCGGAGGCGGTCTCCCGTCTCCTAAGACCGATGGGGATCGGCATCGCCCACCGGCCGGAGTCAACCATTCGACATCTGGTTATGAGGCCTAAGGCCCCCCTGCCCCGAGGTGAAACCACAAACGTCATCTATCGGGTTCAATGCAATTCCTGCGCAGTCAACTACATTGGAGAAACCGGGAAACGTCTGCAAACCCGGGTCGGAGAACACATGAGGGCGGTAAGAAGAATGGACCCGCTGTCTTTGGTGGCGGACCATTGCGCAGACTCTGGACACACGTTCGCCTTCCAGAATGCTGAAATTCTTGGTCGGGGAAGTGACCGCGTGGCAAGGGAAACCATCGAGGCTTGGCACACGGGAACAACCTCCATAAATCGTTGTGACGCTTCCTACGGCCTACCAAGCCCTCCGGACGCAGCTCAATGATCGAAAGAGCCAACGTGAACATGGGTGAGTCCATGGCGGACACGCACGCAATCGCAACACAACCCAGACCCGACGAAGGAACAGTTATCGCCTCGGCCAGCTCAACCACTTATCCGGCAGGTGCGAATACACACGGAGGTGCGATCGCAACCAAGATTAACAGCCTGGGGCGGCAGCTTCGGTCGATGAGGGTACTGACGACTACTGCCAACGTGCGAACTCCGGCCCCCGACCAGATTGAGAACAAGCCATCACCCGCCCTCCCCCAGTCCACCACGGACTCCAGTGAACAGGCAAAGGATGATCGCCAAGAATGAAACACCACCATGCTCATCAAGCAGCATGATGACTGAGAATCTCCACCAACCCGGCCCCTCCTCTACGCAAATTCAAAAACCTTAGTAATCCCGTATTAGCCGAAATGTTACCACCTATAAATACTGTGAGGCGCGGTACAATTTACCTCCGACGATGAAATCTTGTTTGATTTTGAAACGTCAGGACAATAAAACCATGGTTCCCGTGATCGCCTCTTCTTCTCATTTATTTCCGGGAACGCGCATCTTCGCTTCTATTAGCAATATATATATATATATATATATATATATATATATATATATATATATATATATATCGGGTAAATAATTTCTGAAATTATTAAGTGCAGGACATGGAGTCAGGTGCTTCGGACATGACTTTTTAGGGTCAGACCCGAAATTTCAATGAACATTTGGGTCGAAGACAATCAACCACTGTGGAATAACCACGTAATGCCCATTCTACAAACAAGTAGTACTACAAGTAGTATGAATCTTATATGGCAAAGACGTTATACCGTACTTCCGACATAGATACTAGCTAAAAGCCCAGACACGTGTTTCGCCGATGTTTCTGCTGCTGTGTGACACAGCAACGAGGGGTTCGGCTCCTCAGTGGGTCCCCCAGCGTTCTCTATGCGGTTTCTGGTATATGGACTCCAGAGAATAATCGGGTAAATAATTTCTGAAATTATTAAGTGCAGGACATGAGTCAGGTGATTCGGACATGACTTTTAGGGTGAGACCCGAAATTTCAATGAACATTTGGGTCGAAGACAATCAACCACTGTGGAATAACCACGTAATGCCCATCTCTACCAGAAATGCCCATTTCAGAAATTAGATATATATATATATATATATACATATATATATATATGATATATATATATATATATATATATATATATATGGGACAACTGCTCCTATCTAACAACATTGCCCATATATACGCAGAAGGAGCTTACCGAAAAAGGCAAGGAACACCGAATAACCATGGATAGTTTTTTAACGCTAATCGACCAACCTTACCGAAACGAACACTTTGCAGTATCTGAGCCTACATCCCATCTTCTTTCGTCATTGCGCGTTATTAAATGCAACGCTCTACCCATTGGGCCGCGGACCTGTCCTGTCGGTTGCGATCGGGCATACTAGCTATGTTTAAAATGCGGTAACTGATTGAATTACAAGATATGCTCCCCTATCGTCCCCCCAGACTCGATTAACAACCGCACAGGCAGGTGCACAGTGATTGGTACGATACGCAGAGGAATATTTCCGGCAACGTCAAGGGATCTTGTAATGGTCGCTATGTGACTGCCTATGAGGGCTATAGCGTAAGCAGTAAGGCACAATAAGATGAGCATGTTCAGCAACTTGCTCGGTGAACGCCCTTACCAAAATTTTGGTAGATACCTGGGGAAAAGAATTCGCTCGTATTTGAGACATCACGTGAATGACCTTCGAAGCATACAATAAAGATTACTGCCAGAGCAAGTGTGCGATTGAAGTAGTCAAACCAAGATCTTGGCACTTCTGACTTGTTTGAATCGAGTATCAGAAAGAATAGGGTTATATCGACTGACCATTTGTGATTTGTTCGAACCAGCAAACCCCTCCGAACAAAACCATAAAGTGCTATTTCCTAGGGAATTTTCCGTGGATCGTTGTAGGGCAGACTGGAGTAAGTGCACCAAGTGAGGGTTGGAAGTAAGCGTATGGCTCAACATGCACGATGAAACACGACCTCCATGGTACTGAGGTGCAATTATAGAGGGATAAAAGGCAAAATCCTAAATCACGGGGACGGGGGGTTGTGGCTGAAAAAGCATGGTCAGGCGTCTTGATGAGTTCAAATGGAAAAAGACAAGTCTTTACGTCTTGGACATGCGTGATAAATTTGCCAGTTAGATATGCTTCGTCCTGTGGTCCTGGCTTATGTGCCAAGAAAAAAAGTAAAGTCACTTGTCATTCACAACTCCACACGACAGCTTGACCGTCGTAGTCCAACGTTGTCCACCGCATGCTACACACCATGGTGGTGCAGGGACGGTGACTTGCGCGTGGATTAGTTTTAAGTGATAGTAGCCTTGCGCTGCAGCTACCGTACTCTCTCCTCCTCCCCCACCTGAGCCCGGTGTCATGACAGAGTCAAGAAGACCGGAGATGGGAGAGGGCGCAGGTGGCTGGAGTGGTCCTAGCCGCCCCTAGGCATGCCACCACACCCCCATGTTAAGCATTTGTTATCGGAGTGCAACCCGAATAACGCCTGCCATGCCCTTATGTGGCCCCCGTGTTGGTCCAACGCATCTACCACGTGGCCCGTTTAGGGGGCACAACTCAACTCCAGTGACAGAACACAAACAGCCCCACAAGGGAAATAGTGACATGCAACTGACTGATGCGATCGTCACACAACCAACCACCTTACTCCTTCTATTGAATTTTCCTTGTACTTGGTTTAAAGCCCGTGGCATCTTTAAAATCACCACTTATGGATAGGGCACGAATGGCCTCACGGAGTCAACAGTAAACACCCTGCCACCAGCTGCAGAATGCATTGAAGGACAAAGCAGTTTACCGTCGTTGGCGACGGCGTCGAAATGGGCACAGCACCGGTTAGTCACGTGCTACTTATAGTAAAGCAGAGTTGCGCAGCATCCATCATACTCTCGCCTCCCACATCCATCTTGCTCCGATAGGAGGACAATTTCAAGACGACGAGAGGTGGGTGCGAGCACAGTGGATGACAGGCTGTCCGACCGCCTCGACCGTACGGGTGCAATGTCGGTCACTGCTCACGACACTCCGCACACCCCGGTTGTAGACTGACGACCCTTTTAAGTGCAGCTGAGATGCTTCAACCACATGCCAGACTGTGCTGACAACCTCCGACAGCGACGGCTGAGCTGTGGCGACGCATGCAGTCGGCGGAGGCTGGAACAGGGGCGAGGGAGGGGGGGGGCTTTGATCCAAAAAGCAAGTCTTGGCGTCATGGTTGCGTCCCACGACAGGTGACAACGGCCAGTCAGACAGACTTACTGAAAAGCAGTCCATGTCTTGAGACCAGCCATTCATCAGTAATGAGGGTATACTAGGCACCCATGAACCGAGTTAACTATGGAGACATGTGGTTGGTCAACTTAAAATCAGCCCAATATGAGAAGTTTTCAGGAAAAATAATGGTAGGTAGTTGGAATAAAATACTAATAGATGGAGTACCGTCATACACGTTGAGAGGAACGAGGACTAGGTGATGAGATAAGCAGCTAGTCTGAGTTCTAAACCAGGGGGCATTTCTACCTGACAGGCCAATTACCCCAGGTTTGATGCACCCGAACCTCGAAATTGCGCCCTGTTGTTAGAAGTCAACCACTCTAACCCACTCCGCCGCTAGCTCTTTGTCTTGTCTGTTTCGATCAGAAATGCTAACAATGGTAGTTGGGCGCTCACTGATCGGTTACGGGACTCACTTGCCCCGTTCTGTTTTGGTAATATCATTCTGCCTATAGCACTAGCCGTTAAGGCTGTTGGCGGGGCTCTAGAGCTAGGCCGAAGGCACACCGGGACGAGTGAGTCCCGTAACCGGTCGGTGAGTGCCGATATATAATTGATAATATGCCAGATCGAAACCGACATTAGCAGGCTGGCGGGCGGGTGGGCGGACAGAATGGGATCAAGCGAGACCTTAACCACAACAGAGGGTGATGCGCTTTCTTTACTTCTGTATACCAATCACTTCATAAACCATATGGCGTACTGATTTCGGTAACAACCGTGGAGCGGTTGTCTGCGTCTTGCCTGATACATCCTTAGGGTACTATATATATATATATATATATATATATATATATATATATATATATATATATATATATATATATATATATATATATATATATATATATATATATATATATATATATATATATATATATATACTGCTACAAATAAACAAATGCTAGACTTCGAAGAAGCCAAAGTATTAGTCTGAGGATACACTGAAAGCCTAACATACACACGTGGCACTCATCAGCTATCACATGACCCATATCCTTGGCTTCTGCGGCTCTGCGCATATCTTGTCGGACCGAAAGGGGAAAAATTAGAACGAAGAGAACGAGACGGCAAAGGGAGACAACGATAGCTGTACTAGGGAGAACAGCTTGCCCTCGTCCGCTACTTGCGATTTCAGATCACTGCTCATGGATGATGTCTCACGAGATGGTGCACCCGTCTGAATGCCCCCCTTCACCGACAGAGAACTGACCAATCCGGTTGTGAGCAAGCGTAAGTACTGTGGAATGCTTCTACTTCCCGCGATTCTATCTCTGGTTCTTCCCCCTCTTTCTCCTCCTCTTCACAACCTGCGGCTTTTACCTTCTTACCGACCGACTGATGTCCCAACTGTGGAACCGGTATTCAAATAGGTAAGGATGCCTTGAATGGCCGCTTAAACAGGGCATTAGATTTAGAGTAGGGGTAGGCCCACGAGTAGGCTAAAAGGTTATGGTTATTGTGTTAACTGTAGGGTTCAAGTTAATGGTAGGACTAGGTTTAAGAATAAGGTAACAGATTAGTTATGGAGTAGCAAAAATTCCCATTGAAAAATTCAAAAGACAATTTGGCAAGCATACGTTAGCTTTCGATAAATTCTCAGCAGTCTTTACATTTATATCACTGTGTAACTAATTTAAATATGCGGGTAAGTAAAACTAATTGTACGGTTGTCAGGGTGGGGGGAGGGAGGGGGAAAGAAACAAAATTGCGGTCCGTTTTATGATCATGGTCAGAGGAATGGTGGCCGCCGGGACAGGTAATTATATGCGGGTGGCTAAATTGGTGGCTTTCGGCTACGGTAATTGTGGTGCCTGTATAAAGTTCTTTTGAGCGCACAGGACCGGTTTGCGTAGCCTGATTGCAGCTCCTTCTGCCGTAGTCAACAGACGCTGTCCAAGGAATTTTGAATAGGTTGAGGGGACCTTGTAAATTACCCGGAAGGCCTCTTTGGCATTTACATGATGGCCTGTGTCTACCACATGCGTGAGTATAGAGCTTTTTATGTTCTTTATCTGCCCCTTTCCTAACCATGCTGGAAGGTGTGCTCGTACACTTTTGTACAAACACTGGCTCGTGCGACCAATATATTCTGCCCCACAGGAGCAAGGGAAAGAATAAATGCCCATTGAGGTGGTCTGGGCTGGCAGTTTGTCCTTACCCCCTCCGTAAAGGATGGGAGTAGTCGAGAAAAGTACATGGGCATCAGCTGCTGGAAAGGTGCTTGACATAGCTTGGCTTAGGAGCCTTCGTAGGAGTTCACTTGCTGCATCTCCTAGAAATGGGACCCTGATGAATAGTTGTTTCTTGTTCACCGTTAGCAACGGCAGCTTTGGAGGTCTTTCGGTCGTATTCTTAGCAATAAATCTATCTGGATATCCATTCTGTCGAAAAGTGCTTTCTACAACCTTAAGCTCTTCGTCAATGCTATCGGCCAAGCAGATCCCTTTCACCCTTTGTGTCAGACACCGCACTAAATTACGTTTAAAATTCAGTGGTACAAAACTCCCAAAGTGAGTGTATTTTCCGGACCATGTCTTCTTACGATAGACACTACGTCGAATACTCCTGTCAGGCTTTCTACTCAGAAGCACGTCCAGGAAAGGGAGCGATCCGGATTGTTCCTCTTCCAGTGTAAATATGATTGACGGGTGCGCCTGATTCATGGTATCCATTACAGCTGAAATGTCCGTTTGTTCAGATGCAACCGTAAAGATATCATCCACGTAGCGCCCATGATATTTTAAACGATTTATCTGCGGACGAAGTTATAAAGCTTCTAGCTTGCCCATGAAAATATTCACCAGAAGTGGGCCAAGGGTGAGCCAAGGGGTCTATCTTTCAGTACAAGTTGCTGTTAAATAGGAACTGCACGTTCAAAGTACATTTAAATAACATTTCCTTGAGCGCATTCACTGGTATTCCTATATCTTGTTGGCTGGAAGTAAAGAATTTACAGATAAAGTTGACTGTCTCCGTGACTGGCACATTCGTAAAAAGAGACGAAACATCCAGTGAAAACCATGTCATGCCGTTCAGTTCGAGGTCTTTCACACCTTCAATGAACTGAAAAGTATCTCGGTAGCTATGTGGCACTAGCTGATCCTGTATGGGCTTTAGTATGTCCGCTAACCATTTTGCTATCGCATAGTACGGTGAATTCTTCATATCTAGGATGGGACGAACGGGTGTGCCATCTTTGTGGATCTTTGGTTAGCCGTACAATCGAGGTACATGCGTGCCGACGCGGCGGAGGCGCTCTAGGTCATTTTCGCTTAGCAGACCTTCCGTTTGAAGTCTTTTCAAACAGTCAGTCAGTTGTGCTTCTACCTCATCAGTCCGATTCTTCTTTTCTGTCTTCTTAACAGAATTGCTTGTTGTTTCATAAGATAATCTGTTCTGTCCATTAAGACAACGCCCATTCCCTTATCTGGTCTCGTTATGAGGACATTTTTGGTTTGCCGGAGATCTTGTAATTTCTCCATGTGCGACTTTATTAGTAAGCCTCGACATTTCTGGCCATTGTTCAAATATTGATAAGTACAGTTAACTAACGTAGACTTAAGGTACTGTACGCTGTCTGTCAAAACTTGCTGGAGTTTGTGAGTTTGAGTAAGGAGGTTTTTAAACTGTGTTTCTAGCTCTAGTTGGCTGGGTTTCTGACGTGGGCAGCAAAACTAAGGACCAAATGATAAGGCTTCGATTGACGTTTTGTCAAGAGATATAGACGAAAGATTGTGTACGTACCGACTTGGGTCTTCTGGCAGCTTCAATTGTGGTCTGCCTTCGTGTACACTCCGAAGCAGGACAGCTAGTTTTATTTCTGCACGTTTTCACCAATCGACACCACATATTTCTCAAATTCCTGTCTCTCATATTTGTCTAGGTGGTCGAGTATGGCTGCACGTTGGCATACGTGACGTCCTCTTTCTTCCAATTTTTCACGGGTGCTTTCTAGGTCATTTTCGGCATACCTTCTCAAGGTATCGCAGGTGATAACTGTATGATTCCTTTGCAATGCTCTCCAGTAGAAGTTCGGGTACTCATTTCCTTCGACGCATTTCCCAATAAATCTGGCCTGTACTTTTGCCTTACTTTCTCCTTAGTTACACAGTGATATAAATGTAAAGGCCTGATGAGAATTTATTGAAAGCTAACGTATGCTCACCAAATTGTTTTTTGAAGATTATTCATGGTTATTGTTAGTGTTTTAGTGTTAGGGTTAAGACGCGGAAATATTTGCCATTCCTGCTATTTACCGTAAGGTGGTTCCTATTCCAATCAAAAGTTGGTGAAGAACTGTCCGTTCAAATACGCAAAGGCACGAAATCCTTCTCCGTAAAAAGTCACCGTTGTTTTTAGCAGATTTGACTTACTTAACTCGCATACTTGTGAAAATTTTGATGGTCTCCTAGGGACTCGAAACTACGACAGAAACGTCGAGCCTTTATCTATTAGCTGATTAAAATCTGTCAACATGAACGGGTAAAATGGGGCCTGAGGAGGATTTTAAACTGATTGCCAAAGAAAACCTGTCTGGGCAATACGCATACTCAATTATAATTTGTAGATTTCAAAAATTTCATTACGTCGGGTGGGTAACACAGCTGAAATATCAAAAAAAACTGAACATTCCGGGTTGGAGCATAGTAGTCTGGTGGTTAGAGCGTCAACGGTAATCTAGTCTTGAGAGGAGTTTAAATGTTATCAAGTTTTTAACAAGTTGGTCAGTTAAAACAATGACAATTTTTCACCTAACGACGTTTACTACCCAAAAGCCGAGCAACAAGTGATGGGTCGTAGAAAAAAAAGCGAAAACCCAAAAAATCTTGACATGCGCCGGATTGTCGCAGATGGTTCATGTTACACATGTAGTCTACGAGGTGGATCTACTAGAGACGTGACTCGAAATGGCTTTTTCAAACAGAAGAGGACAAACACGACGTTTAACAACCTATGAAAGATAATATATAGTTTTGAGGAAACAACCCTGCAACTTGTAACCTGAGAAAAATTGTGAAGACGGCAGAACTGCTTGGTATAGTCAAATTTCGGGACACTAATCAACTGAGATCTATTCATGCATATATATATATATATAAAGACTTTCAAAAAGTTTGGCTGTATGGCTGGCCGATTACAGCTAATAAGTCAGAAACGTCCATTCCGGCCTCTCTTGTCGTTGTAAGTGTCGCTAGTCTACCTAGGAAATTATTCGTTGCGTGGTTGCGGACTGGGCTCGAGAGTGAGTCCTCAGGCACAATCAGGACGTGAGTGTCGCAAAAGGCGATCAGTGGGTGCCCTTCTACGATCGCTAATATATACTTGTGGATTATAATGGAAGGAAGTTAACCAATCAGTTTGCGGACCATGTCCATGCCTCACAGGCGGTCGCATATTGATCAGGAATACACGCAAAGGTAAGGGAGAGTAAGAGTGACATTTCTGGTTCATTAGACCTCCTCAACCACTCATGCCCAACCCAGGTCTGGATGACTCGGGATTCAAACCTCAGGCTTTTAGACAAGTCCCACAACGTAATCGGTGAAAAATGTTTCACCATAGTTACCATTCCCGGTCTCAACCGAAAGGGCAAAGGGTCCGTGGCATGACATTAACAGGGTTTATTCAGAAAATAAAGTCGGAAAATAAAGAAAGAATAAATAAATAAATAAAGTCAGAAAATAAATTCGTCTGGACGGGAGTTTTTGTTTTCATCATGAATTGGCGGGAGAATAGAACTCAAAAATTTAACAGGAGCCTTCAGAAGCAACATCCGTAAAGAAAACAGAAACACAACAACCCCTGTTTGAGGTATTCCTGAAAACCATCTTGATTATCACTATGAAAGGTGTAGTACAAGTGAGATTGTTCGAAGTACCCCTTAGATTAGGCAGATGCATATTACCTATTGTTTTAAAGCTGCGAAATTCCTAGAAAAACGCTGAAGACACATTGTTGTGCACAGGTTTGTCGGTTCTCATTGAGAAAGAGGGAAACCCCGAAAGTTGGCATCATCATCATATCCACACACAATTGGTTGGATCCGGGCATCGCACGCACGCAGACAAAGCTTTCCCAGAGATTAATAAAGCCCCATTAAACGATTCAAACCATCGGAACAGTGTCCAACAGCAACAGGCCATGGAAGCCGGTCCTTTGCGCACAGAACTGCATACAAGCCTGCTGACCTTACAAATACAAAGCCCTGACGAGCGTTTCAGAAGACTTTTGCTCTTATTCCTAATTTATTAATATTTACTTGAATTTTACTTGAACACATGAAAGCTTATACAGCAGATGAGAGCCGCAGTTAAGGCTAAGTTACTATGCACTCGCTGTACTTCCCTGCTCGTCGCGCAAAAAGACTACTAAAATGGTTTAAACTTCTCCGAAAAGCAACAAATTGGCTGATGAGCTAAGCATTTGCGCATGCTCGATTCATGAAAACAGTGGAAATTTCGCACAAACTTCAATTAAAATATAATTTTAGCTTCAACGGGAATAAAGCAGCATGGGGACTGGGTCTGTGGATATAAAACAATGGCTACTTAAATCAAAGATTTATTCAGTTTAGCGAATGAAATGTCAAGAAACCAAATAGTACAGCCTAACGACAATATCGCTGATAATAGGAACCAGCTCATTGCGAACTGCAACATCCATGGACGTAGCCGGTCGTGCAAACTACTACAAATGTGGTTTCTGAAACCAGGACAACTTTTAAACTGTAGTGAAATTAGACAGCAGCAAATCGCGACTCACTGGCTGCGCGAATTCAATCAAAGAGTTCTGAGTAAATTATTTCCTATTAGAAATCAGTTCTGGTTATAAAAGTAAGAAGTTAATTAAGCGTGAATCCCGATGAAAAGATGCAAAAAACATGCTTGTAGCTCTGAGATCAAGAGAAGCCGCGTGAGCCAAAAGTGTCCATTACTAAAATTGCTCAACCAATTTCCTTGAAGGGATTCTATTTTGACCGACTCGGCGTAAAAATGAGAGAAATATCTTTATTCATGTACACTGCGTCCTTCTAAAGAAAAGGCCGTCTAGAACGTAGTCGAATGACCTTTCACACCACATATTCACACAAAAAAAGAGACTTGAGGACTATCTGTAGTGAGAATATGCATAATTCAGGTTTTCATAGAACTTTAGCGCGTTTTATGGCTTTATACTATCTTAGAAGGTGTGTAGGAAATCCCTCTCGTAATTCTATCATAGGAATTATTGTTTCTTCGACTGTGACAATTGTTATTCTAAAAACTAAAAACAATGCCTTAGGTAAAATCCCAAACACTCGTATATCGTACACCATTTGATCTTGCATGACTCAGCTGCGAAGGGTTCAGCTCATCGTTAGGCGCTTCAGCGTATCTCCTGCGTTTCCTGGCATCTGAACCATAATTTATATGCTGCCCTTCTGACTTACCTGGAAATAAATGCGTGAACCTGGAGAAAACTCTTTGGACCCACGCTTTTTATATTCGTTCCGGAAGTTTGTATGGGTATTTGCGTTGAAAGCCATCAGCTACTGTGCATTAATGAATTTAAACGCTATCTTCCCGAAAATTCGCTTGCCTTGTTTGGTTTATTTTACAGAGACGACAATGTCAATGACATTTGAATCTAAAATATTCTTATAATCGAACTGCTACACCGTCTATAAAGTCCAGTAAAGTTACCGGGAAGAATAGGCTTGGAAGATTTTCCATACACCTACGCGTTCAATATTTCACAATAATTTTGAACCTCAAAATAAATCGTAAATGTAAACTTTCTGTTAATAAAAGTCCCTTATTCATGTTAACCTCAATAGTTAAATCATTTTTGGTTATTGTGAATTGCACCAATCTCTCCCTATATCGCGCTTCGACATTCAGGCTTCACTATCACGGATTTTCGATGCAAGCACATCTAAATATACATCACGGACTTTTCGCTGGTTCGTGTATGCATAAAGACAATGGGCCTCTTTATTTCTGGTGCATGCTTCCTCAGTTGGTTTGCCCGGTTCATTTGTCGAATGGCTATAGTTCATATTAAACAAATTTATAAATGCGATATAATACGCCTATCTGCTTGTATTGTATACACGCACTGTTTTTGAATCCATTTTTTAGCGAGTCTTACCTAAGATTTAAGAAAATATAAGTATTAATGCTGTATCAATATGTAAGTAATGTTTATAAGAATGTAACCATATAAGCATTTGGTTTTTATTTTGCTGATTTTCCCATTTCGCCGGGATCAGGATTGTGATTTCCCGCGATCGAGAAGGGATGACTGCATTCAAATCACTGCTAGAGACTACGTTTATCAAGGGGGTGTCGATCATCTACGTGTACCGCGAAACACAGCTCTTTCCAATTATTATCCACGAATGGATGTTTTGTTTTTGTTAATGTCCTCTGTTTACTGATATTTTTTGATTATTGTGCCTCTGTTGGCAGATTAATGCGCATTTAAGTCTGTTTGTCCGCATCCAGATGGCTAATGGACGTCCATTAATGTCACTCTCGCTGCCGAAAATGCGGAAACCCACCTCCCGCCCCCTTCAGTCGATGCTGTTCCAGGTTTCAAGCACGAGTTGCAACCCGACAGAAGGCGCAATAGTCACATTTGTTTCACAGTGCTGCACAAACGAACACTGTCAATGCGAGTCGGAGTTGCCTTGGCATGTCACAAGAAGGGGTAAACGTGGTGATGCTGGTAATCACGCAAACGAGGTAAAATGCGCCATCAGAAAGCAGCCGAGCGTTCGAACTAAAGCCAATTAACGTAGGGCCAACCTGTAAGACCTACCTGACACCGCATGTTGCGCAACTTGGTGAGGTCACTTATAACGTATTGACAATCTGCCATTATGAGATTTAGGGGGAAGGGGGGAGGGGACAGAATTGACATATGTGTGCAGAGTTTGGGCAGATTCAATCATCGAACAAGGTGGTGTTTGGAGGCACCCACATTCAAGAGTTACGTAAAAATAACAAACGCAGTAGGCAAAGTTTGATGGGGAGGAAATATTTGCCACGCCCTCACTCCTCGGGCGGGGAAGGGTTAGGAGAATGAATTATGGAGCAAAATATGTTGACTAGCTTTGTTTCAGTAGACAGTGAATGACTAAGTCAAATGGTTATGTAAGATTTAGTAGTCCGTTTGCTGATCAGTGACAGAAACGGTCGATATATATATGTATATAAAATCTAAACCTAATAGGGTTAAACTCACGGCTCCCAATCGGGGCCTCGTACCTCAGGTGGTTGTAAAGTCAGCTGTTCCTAAACTTTGCTTTTCGCTGTACTAGCGTAGCCACCAAAAGTTTTAAAAGTGGGTCAAAGGAATGTATACATATATGCAGAAGGAGATCACCCCTACCAAGTACCTGTGAATTTATTGAAATAGAGGCATCCCAAGAGATGTACGTAGGAAGAGATTAAATTCTTTGCAAACTGTAAATTTTATCGTGCGACTTTTCCAGACTGGTCTCCTGGCTCGTTATCAGACAATAGAAGTTGTACAAAGGCAATTAACTAGATAACCGTGTCTGAAACAGATGTTATGATTAGCCGAATTTTGTGCCAATACACGTTAATTGCATTTTGTCATCCCTTAGAGATTGGCTGTGCTCGTATGAAGTTTCCTCCGAGGGTTTTGAATGTGGCCTATAAACCGATATGCCAATTGCTACATGCCTCATCGGAGTGCACTGCTTCCAGAAATTCACGGAATTTTCTGATTGGCAAAAGCCAACAGTCTGAGTGATATCCCACGCAAATTTATGCCCGTCGTCCAGTTTGTGAATGACCACCAGGGATAGATGGTTTCGTCTCCCTGGCATTAAATTTTGGTTATATATATGGATTGAGACGGATTTTGCAGTTTGGCCACAACAAATGGCGTCAAAACTAACACATGGGATTTTGTAGACAACACCTTTTCCATCGATATAGCCAATCCTGTCTATAACGTGTAGAAGTTGTGTTTTCAAGGTAGCTTTGGCTTGGTTTGCTCCTTGTAACTGATAGGTTTCAGTTATCTTTCGAACACATTAGAATTCATGTTTGCATTTTTTCACTCTAGTAAAGCCGAAATGAAACCGAAACCCTACGGTGAACTCTGGACTACCCACACGCGAGCCATATCCCCTGAGATGACACCATGTAGCAGCCGCAGCCGCGGCTATTCACGAAGAACCCTGATCGGCATTTATGGTGGTACCCATTTTGAGAATACGGAATATGATAATCCTCTCGGCGTTCAGACCATTGAGACAGGTGGTTAGCGAAGCGTCTCTAAAGATCGGGGTTTAAGTGGATAGGCAGATGACGGGATCATTTCACTTTGCAAGAAGCTGGTGCATTCTGCTACGAAGCGCTTCCAACTTGCACGCTCTGTTGGAGCAGTGGAGGTCAGCCACGATTAATTGTCATGTACATTCTCTTCCTCTACATGATTCTTACTCAAGGGGCATCCACCGATTGAGTGCAATGAATGGTTTCCTTGCAAATATTTCAGTAGAACCATGGTAACCCTGAGAGCGGGTTGAGCTTCTGAGGGGGAAAGAAGCGAAGAAAGTCGATAAAAATGCGTCGTGCACCAATTTTATCCATCTATGGAGTGATGGTCCACCTTGGGAAAACGCCGTTTTATCAGTAGTCTGATCTGCCACCTATCTGGTCTCAGCAGCGATGCTATCTACTTGTTAACATGAGCATTTGCCTACGCTTTGCATTTTTACTCCCGTAAAGAGTTGATGAGACATTGGTAAAGACGAATTGTACGTGGTGCGAAAACAAAATTCACCTGCTTGCTGGGCAAAATACATTCCATAGGAGAAAAAACATACTCAAGATTTTCCTCCATAATTGAACGAGTAAACAAGGATAAGTCTCGAAAGCAACAGTCAGGGTAGGAAACCAATACCGCCTATGAGGAAGCCACTGAATGCGTAACCAGAAGCTACAAATAAAACTTTTAAATAGGTTGCTTGAAATTGGACAAGAAAAGGATTAAAAAATCACGCGTAAAATAGCATAATTCACCCAGTCAAGTGGGTGTGGGTGTCCCTGTCAATAGATCTCGAATGGGGAACAGTACAAACGATTCCCTCCTTAGAAACTATTGATTAATATTCAGCAAAGGAACCGTCTGAGTTTGGCCGTAGATGGCCCAGCTGCAAGGCGAAACGGGAGTCTGCATTCAGCAAGTTGGATGCATCCGTGCACGCCATTACCCTTCTCCACTCCCGAGACGGCGAATTCCTGATTTAATCCAATAGATGTGAGACAAGTTGGTGGTGCGGAAATGAGAACCCTGTTCATTGTTCGACCAAAAATGCGCTAATGACAGCCAATAAGCCCAAAATCTTTGCACCAGTACTCTACATATGTAAAAAACTACACAATTATCAAGCCAACGAACAGATTGAAGCAAAGCTTTTGTCGGAATTAGCACTTGATAAGAGGTATAGTCATTGCTTATTGGTCCACAATTGGGTCCTTCCTACGCACTGGGGAGATAAACACAGCAGCTATATAAGGTTACATATCTGAAAGTCATTACTACTGGCCAATGCTATCACAAGGGTGAGAATTAGGCCTACGAAAAATAAGTTCCGCCCTTGAATACAATATCAGGGGAGCGATTAAATTTACCTTAAATAATGCCCTTACACAATTTAATATAATGACCCCTCCTCGATCGCAAGGGCTGCCTTCCAGACCCCCGAAATATGCGCAAATCCGCGAAGAAAAAACCACGAGTTTATATATATATTTTTTAAGTAGAACCGACAAAGACAAGGGAGACCAGAATGGCCATTTCTGACTTATTAGCCGTCATCAGCCAGTCATACCCAATTCCAAGTGTGGACCACCTGTGATTTGAACCCGTGAACTTTGGTAATTGAGTCGAACGCTCTACCATTGAGCCACGGGCTCGTTGTTTTTGTCGGTTGCAATCGGGAATATGATGATAGTGTGTGGCTCACCGATCTGCTTGAGGAACATGCATGTTCCGTTGTGCCCTGGAGCTCACATTAGAGCCCTCGCAGGCGGTCGCGTAGCGACGTGAAGCATATAATTTTTAAGTAGAACCGACAGACTGTATCAATTGACCCACATTTTCTGTCGCCTCTCCTCTCTGCAATTATAACTTGGCCGACTTCGGCCTGGTAGTTGATTGCAAGTTCGTAACCTTCGTCACCATATGGACCTTGTTTGATTAGGCAAGCCAATAGATCGGTGTACGCCTATTCCTGTTTGAATATATATTAAAATGGAGAGAAAGAGTTTGGGAGAAACTTGACACAAATCTGCTTCAGGCTAATTTGCCTTGACTGAGGCAAGCATAAACCTGAGCACTGGCTGAGACCCGAAACACAAAGATATGCACACGGATGTTGAAAATATTCCACCATTGGGGTTCAGCAGACGGGTCATAAGCACTACATCGATCCGAATTTCATCAGTGCCTCGCCAACTGCCATCATCTATCGCTGCAGCCTGGGTAATTATTCAGTCAGGAATGGGGTCACACCGATCCATTGACTTTCCCAAGCTAAAACGCTTCCTCTAGGTTATATTATAGCTTGGTCAAATACGGTCTGTTTGGGTTGTTGCATATACGTGACCCCCTACCACCTATACGTATCTTGCTTACTTCGGGAAGGCAATGGATCGATTTGAGCCCATCCATGTGTGAATATATATATCAGTGGATGGAAGCTCACCGATCGATTTCTGGCCCCAATTGTCCCGTTCTACCTTAGTAATCGCTCTCGAGCCCCGCCAGAAGCCGCAAAAAAGCAAAAACAAAGGAGACTAAAATGTCCATTTTATGGCTTCTTCACCGTTTTCAGCCAGCCATACACAACCCCAGGTGATGCAGTATCCAAAGATCCAATCTGCATAATATGCATAATTGAATTTTCACGCATAAAGTGATGCTGTTATTTAATATATCTAGTAAGGCCAAAACTCGCTTATAAGCTAAATGCGACATGATGCGAGGCGTAATGTCTGATGCCGAGGACAGGGGATAAGCGACCGCATATCAGACCGCAAAACAGCCGACCAATAATTGAAAGTTGGTTTAAAAAAGAACAGCTCAGAACATCAAACAGTTCGAACTTATAACTATCTTCATCCAGCCATACTAATCGGAGTTTAAATGCAAAAACATCCAGCCACAAAAACACATGCCGATCACCGCCTCAGGGGCAGTCAGCGCCAGTGGCATTTTAAAAACACGCTTTCCATGTAGAAAATACGCTTGAAGCCCCCAGGGAGAAATGAGGCGAATTCAAATTAAGTCCTCGATTTTCAGCGCGCTTGCTTGCTAGCTTGCTTGAGGAGATAATTACAAGTCACTGTTATTCAACGACACCGGGGAGTAATTGGACATACTGTAGGAATTACCGGTCAAGCGTATCGTCTAAGTTACTATATAACGACGTTGGAAAATCAGCAGGAGAAGGTATAAAGAAACTAGCAATAATTGTATCCCCTGATACGGTTTAGACCGAGCTCGTGGCAAAAAATAGCCGAAGTGCTCTTACTTGAGTTTTTCACCGTAACCTGCTCGAAGAAACTGTGTAACGGCGCGCAAATGACATCGACTCTGCACGCCACAATTGAGGCACGAAATAAGTTGAGTAAACCGAGAGCTTAGTCGACTGTCCTGATAAATGTATAGGCGGAAGTGTTTGATTCGTGAACGTATAATACCCATTTTATTAAGAAGAAGAAATATTACGCAAGCCTCCTAATGGCACGCGTTCATTTGCCCACCGGGTTGGTCAAATTTAGTTTAAAACACATCTGGCTTTATCACTCACCAACAGCCCGGTTACAGGAAAGTAAATTGCCATAAGCCATGAAGTAAGCACTGACTCCTGCACCACATATGAACTTTACATAGAATTGTTATAGTGTGACTGATATGCACGACATCTAATCAACTTCCTCTTTTCAGCCCTGCCGTGTTTCATTAGCAGGACAGAGTAAATACGACTGCGGAACTGCATAAACAGAGTGACACACTTGAATCAATTCACCGTCAACCCGTGCTACGACCAAGACACAAGCAAGGATTTAACAGTGACGACGACTTGCCTGTATGAGAGTGTCATAAACGCTATCTTACAGGTGAATTTTACAGCCTAGTTCCTATTCCGAGGTTTGGTTAAATTATCTTATTAATTGGCGACCTTCCACGTCAATATTGGCAGTATACTGGAGTAGGTTGACAGATAGTCGGGTTGTCCATTGTAATAAACTTGGGTGCTGAATCGATATCGCTCTTGCATGCATCTGTGGCTTGTTCATTTAAATCGGTTTAGGTGAGTGGAAATACGGAAGCTGACGCGACTGTCGATAAGAGCGAGCATGTGTGTTTCAGGAAATGGTTTCAAAGAGGGAGGCGTGATCGATTGAACAAGATTTTTATTCGCATAACTCTTCAGGTTAGCTTTCGAAAGCCCTCACCGGAGGAGAGTGACAGCCGCAGATTCTGAGTCTGGTAAATCTACATCTTGCTTCAGCAGTCATCTCTGCTTGTTCTCAATTGACACAACGTAAAGTTTTGTGTCATAACACGCTCAGTTGTCCTTAAGGTCGGATTGGAATGTGATGTTGCAGTCATGCTCTAATTCTAGAAATTCATCCTGCTCTGGCAGTCCTCAATTTTACCAACTTCAGTGGGACGCGACCTGGTATGCACTCTGTTCAACGCCTCGGATATCAGGTTAAGAGCTGATTTACCCCGTCAGATGGCTGCATTCCAAGCCGCGATTCTTAATGCATCCTGATGGTTTAAAGTGCATCGTTTTTATTATACAAAGGAGTGTGGGGATTTACCACAAGAAAGGATACCGCAGTTTCAGTCTACCCTCTCTCTCTCTCTCTCTCTCTCTCTCTCTCTCTCTCTCTCTCGCTCTCTCTCTTCCCTGCCTGTAGTCAGTGGCCTCGCCGGACCTCTCCGCAGATTGGAGATGAGATTGGGCGTAGTCTCTCTGGCCTGGTCAACCGCATGTCACATGCACACACACACAGACGTGCACACGATGGCTCCTAGTCATCACTGATGTTGGAAATGAGGACGATGGAATTTATGCATGCGTGAAGGTTGATGTTGAAACAGGTGCGGTCTTTTGGCGGTTGACTATTTAGGCAGGAAATACAGACGGGCAAACAGTGGTTCTCTAGTCCCTTTGGGGTGAATTCGAAATCATTTGATTAGATGTAGACTGTGGCACCCGTCCACGTGCGACAGCTGTGCACTATTTGTTCTGGACACGAGGGTGTCCAGCCAGAACGAACGGAGACAGTAACGTGATGTGAGTGTTGGGGGGCTTTCTGTTAGGTGGAGGACACTTGGGTGGCGTTTACATTTCGCTGAGGCCTAAGGTGTTCAAAAGGCCAATCCGAGGTTTAAACGGGTGGTGACGATACGCGTGCATCAGTTGAAACCAGGTGTTAATAAGTCTGGTTTATTGCTTAGGTGTTTGCTCACTCTTCCTGGGCCTTCTACATCTGGGCAGCTTCAAATTTTTTTTTCCCGGTTTTCAGTTCGACTTAAAACCGTTTTCTAAGTCTCTATATTGATACCAAGCCCGTCAGAAAGGTATCTCTCATGTCAATGATCATGAGTAATGACGTTCCCGCAAAAGCACCACCTTCAGCAATTGCTGGCCATTTGATCGAAGTTGAGTCTGCAGGAGCCTGGCAAAGATTCCCAGCAGATAATTTCGCTCCAGAACCTGAGTGTATCAGATCGGTTCCTATTATTTCATATCTATCATCCATTGAAGATGGCTGAGGGCAAATGATTCGGTTTTCTCGTTTTGCGTTGACATATTGTTAAGTTGCACGCACTGCAAAGAAGCATTTTCGAGACTGCAGCTGTCTACTTTTTCAGTTCCTTTCTGAGTACTGTACCACGACGATTTGAGACTGGGCACTGTGGCTTGCAACAGGCCACGTTTGGTGTAGACATCAAGCCTACCCCTTCTAGGTCGAACCTTACGGTCCAGGAAACGGCACTTGGTCTGCCCCAGTGCGGTGGTTACTGCTAACTTTACTTCCACTTCCCTCCCATAATCCGGCGGAGTTATTTGTTTGCATAACCTGGGGATAGCGATGGCCACAGGGGCTAGCTTGGCACAAAAGCGGTAGCCTACACACCTCATAAGAGAATACACAACTTCACGGACTTAGGTAGGCTATGCGTAAGCTTACTGACGCCTCCCAATAGGCGATATGGTCTCAGTTTTGGTCATACTCACGGGCGTGCAGTCGATTTGGGCAACCGCAAATGCAATCAGAAACCAGAAACCCTCGGATGGCCTCTAAGTTGAGGTTTCTTGCACCAGGACTGGGGTGAAATTCGGCGAAGTACAGCTCAAGCAAAAGCAAACGTTCAAGTCACCGCATGTTTAGTCACGTCATGCGTGTGTCTGAGGTTGGCGGTGGAATCCATTTACCCGAACTCATATGCCAGTGGAGCTCATATGACGCCTAAATCACCTGGCAGGTTTCTGTCCTCGTGGCGGTGTGGATTAACAGTAAGCGGAACTGCTGCCGTATAGAACAAAGGTCTCCGGAAACTGGTTGTAATTCTAACCAGGTGGCTGAGCTCATGTCACAGTATTCACCGTTGCTTGTCGTATGCGACAGCAGAAGCAGACGTGTGTGTGTCGTGCCCCCTAAACGGGCCACGTGGTAGATGCGTTGGACCAACATGGGGGTCACATCAGGACGTGGCAGGCGTTATTCGGGTTGCGCTCCCATAACAAATGTCGAACACTGGTGGGGGTCGTTGTGGAAGGCCTAGGGGCGGCTAGGGCCTAGCGGTCCCGGCCGCCCCAGCCAGCTGCGCCCTCTTCCATCTCCGGTTTTCTTGACTCTGTTTGACACCGGGAGTAGGTGGGGGAGGAGAGAGTGCGGTAGATGCAGCGCAAGTCTACTATCACTTTAAACTAAAGCACACGCAAGTCACCGTACCACCCTGCTGTAGAGCGTACGGTGGACCTAGTCAAAATCGACGTTCAAACTATCGTTATGTGTGTGTGCGTGTACAGTGAACAGGGTGTCCGTGTAGTTGGTGCACCTTGTAGGAGTGAATGCTTCGCGTGACTCGAAAATGAGTGGTTTACTTCGCGCGAGTCCTACATAGCACCCAGATTCGCGAAACTGTGCTCTGCATGACGCGGACACATCCCGGCAAATGTTTCGACTGGCACGCCAACGTACATGTTAACTTATGTAGATTCTACCTTTCAGTATGTATGCGAAGTGTGATTCTGCAAGTAAGGAGAACCCTGCAGCATTTGCAAAGTCAGCCACAACTCCCCACAAACTAGTTTATTTCTGTGGAAAGATACGCGAAATGCCTAGGTACCGTAGACGTATAGGGGTTGTTCACTCACCAGTTTAAAATCATGATGTAAAGGGGAAATTTGAAGCCAGCTGGGCTTCTCACTAGGCCTATTGAAAGAAGCAACGCTTTCTTCCGCATGGAGAAAGGAGCTTGGAAATGCACCCTAGGATGTCGGTAATCAGCTCATCTGCAGTTGTCCCAGTTAAAAGTCATACCTTCTTGCTTGTCAATCCCACAGTAGTAATCTTCAATATTAAATAGAGGAAGCGAACAACAATAGACCTCATGAGCTGGAGACAAATGCTGACGTCAAACGATCATCCTCCCCAATATCCCATAGAAAAGACCTGAGCGTAGACTATATTAAAGCATTAGACAATTTGTACTCTGCCCCATAACTCATAAACAAGCTCACATCATGGATTCTAAATCATGACGAAAAGGAAAGAACATTTCATCTATGCAAACGTGAAGGAGTCCAATGAGCCTGCAAAAATCACCAGGCAAAATCTTCACCTGGCAGGGGGGATCATTACGACCTTCAATTATGTGAGCTGCAAGAATCCCCTCTGCCTTTAGAGAGTGGTTTTCATAGTTTAAGGTGTTGAATCTTTGGCGGCACGCATCCCCAGCGTGCTGATTTCCTGTCGACCACTGCGGTTCCAGACCTCACCTTTCTGTAAAACTTTATACACCTATCCGACACGTGCAGACAGCGCATTGATGCATGTGGGTGATTGTGGTCAATGCCCGGCCCTAGTCAAGTTTACTTTGTCCAATCGTACACAGTGGGAGGGAGGCTGCATAACCCCTGACCAAATCTGAATACAATTTAGGATAATGTTTGGTTAATAGGCGCTCACAAATCAGTTACGGGACTCACTCCTCCCTTTCGGCCTTGGGGTCACTCTCGAACCTCGCCACCAGCTTCACAGCAATGCTCGAGATCGAAACCGGCATAATAACGAGTTCGTGGTGCAGTGCGTAAGAGCGTTGGACTTTAAATCAACTGGTTGCGAGTCCAAGTCTCGGGTGGTGGAAAACGTGTGGTTGGGTAGGGCTGGCTGATGAGAGCTAATGAGCTCGAAATGGTCGTTCCAGTCTCCTTTGTATTTGTCGGTTATTTTCTAGTGGTAGGGATTGCATATATGTGCCCGGCACCCGACAAGACGCATGAACTGGTACTGTCCGTAATAAAGGCGGTTTTGGGTTGGGCAAAACTGTCCCAAGCCATCATTGAGGTTTAAGAGGAGGGCATGGAATGTCAATTTTTTACCTAAACGCCGGTGGAAGCGCTCTATTTTGAGACTTGCATACTCTTCCTCCTTCTTGTTATGACAGATGCTGCTCTTTAAATAACCAAAACATAGACTTATATATGAGCGAGATCAAATCGGCACCCAAGTTTATTACAATGGAAAATGCGACTGTCTGTCAACCTACTCCAGTATACTGCCAATATTGACGTGGAAGGTCGCCAATTAATAAGATAATTTAACCAAACCTCGGAATAGGAACTAGGCTGTAAAATTCACCTGTAAGATAGCGTTTATGACACTCTCATACAGGCAAGTCGTCGTCACTGTTAAATCCTTGCTTGTGTCTTGGTCGTAGCACGGGTTGACGGTGAATTGATTCAAGTGTGTCACTCTGTTTATGCAGTTCCGCAGTCGTATTTACTCTGTCCTGCTAATGAAACACGGCAGGGCTGAAAAGAGGAAGTTGATTAGATGTCGTGCATATCAGTCACACTATAACAATTCTATGTAAAGTTCATATGTGGTGCAGGAGTCAGTGCTTATTTCATTGCTTATGGCAATTTACTTTCCTGTAACTGGGCTGTTGGTGAGTGATAAAGCCGGATGTGTTTTAAACCTAAATTTGACCAACCCGGTGGGCAAATGAACGCGTGCCGTTAGGAGGCTTGCGTAATATTTCTTCTTCTTAATAAGGTGGGTATTATACGTTCACGAATCAAACACTTCCGCCTACACATTTATCAGGACAGTCGACTAAGCTCCCGGTTTTATTCACTTATTTCGTGCCTCAATTGTGGCGTGCAGAGTCGATGTCATTTGCGCGCCGTTACACAGTTTCTTCGAGCAGGTTACGGTGAAAAACTCAAGTAAGAGCACTTCGGCTATTTTTTGCCACGAGCTCGGTCTAAACCGTATCAGGGGATACAATTATTGCTAGTTTCTTTATACCTTCTCCTGCTGATTTTCCAACGTCGTTATATAGTAACTTAGACGATACGCTTGACCGGTAATTCCTACAGTATGTCCAATTACTCCCCGGTGTCGTTGAATAACAGTGACTTGTAATTATCTCCTCAAGCAAGCTAGCAAGCAAGCGCGCTGAAAATCGAGGACTTAATTTGAATTCGCCTCATTTCTCCCTGGGGGCTTCAAGCGTATTTTCTACATGGAAAGCGTGTTTTTAAAATGCCACTGGCGCTGACTGCCCCTGAGGCGGTGATCGGCATGTGTTTTTTGTTGCTGGATGTTTTTGCATTTAAACTCCGATCAGTATGGCTGGATGAAGATAGTTATAAGTTCGAACTGTTTGATGTTCTGAGGTGTTCTTTTTTAAACCAACTTTCAATTATTGGCCGGCTGTTTTGCGGTCTGATGTACGGTCGCTTATCCCCTGTCCTCGGCATCAGACATTTCACATCGCATCATGTCGCATTTAGCTTATAAGCGAGTTTTGGTGCAATTAGAATACATTTTCTCTTTTTAATTGCAACAAAAATTAATTGTTAACTAGAATTTAATCGGTTCGATCTATGTCGGTATCAATTTTCCGACTGGTAATTTTACTTGACATTGGATCTTTACGTTTTTTTCAATAAAATGTAAACGGGCAATCTGTAGAATATACTGAGGTGGAATGATATACCCTACTGGACAAACGGGTACCAGTTAGAAGCCAAGATGCATGCTTCGTTTGAATTCTGCTGCTGCATGACGCAGCTGCAAAGAGTTTTGTACAGTTTTTTGGTTCCTGTGTTTTTTTTAATTACCTCAGGCATCGAACGCTAACTCGGTGAAAGTCAGTCTGAACTATGACATATATGAATATTTGTGAGACATTTCCTCAGCCCCTGCGATATAACCGCATTATATGCATTATCTTGTTAAACAGCAGCCAGTAGTTTATAATAAGTTGAAACGATAAATCCTTTCGGTAACAATTACGGTCACTCTTCGTTCACACTAACGTCTGCCAATTTAAAGAGAAATGTCTAAAGAAATTTAGAAACAGCGATTCCAAAAGTGGAGTTTCTACCAAAAAACACACGTAGAAGGCTGGAGAATGGTCACAATGATATTTATTAATGGAAAACATTTATGCTATTTGTCAAATGAAAGCAGAATAAACCCAAGACAGTTCCGTATCCATCTATCTTCCTATTCTGTGAGAGAAAAGCGGTAGGTGGGTAGCGTTTGAGTATCTGATTGGAAGTCCTCATTTACGATGCTGGAGTTCTGATATATGCAAGCCAGTCAAAGGAGCGAAGACATTATTCAAATTCAGCGGATGATACCTGATCTCCCAAACCATTGCACGTATAGCTTGTACCTACCTCGATATTAGCAAGGCTACAACTTTGAATTAGCAGTGACGGCCTTTTCAAGCACACTACTTGACTTGCATACGATTCCGGTTACTTAATAACTCTATACTTATTAACACCTTTGCAACGCATTGCAGAACTTCCACAACAGATTCAAAAGGGCTTTGTCATGGACCAAAGTAATGATTGTTTAGATAGACTATTGAATGATGCCGACTGTCAAATCCTGTCAAAAGGTAGAACAATGATTTCATCGCTCATTATGGCTACAATAAAAATCGAGTTTCCCAAAGAGAAAAACTATTTTTGCGAACCAGCTGGCTTATGCCAACCGATGAAACAGGCAAAACAGTCTTTTTTCCGTGGTTGGTGACAGTTACCTGGCTTAAGGGCTCCTACCGACGATCAGTAAGGATTAATTTCCTCCGGTTTCCGATGGTTGCATTTCCTAGCCATGATATGTAAGCTCTTTACTTCCTACCTGCAAATTCGCGCTGTAAATGTCCTGTTATCAAGAGGCTGTCTACTTGCAATACGCGTAGTGTTTGCCAATACAGTTGTCCAATTTTTTGAATTTCCTTCAGTTGGAGAAAACTCTGCCTGCTACCTCCAGGTTTGGCATGGATCCCCATCGTTTCCCCAAGTGCTGTGATCAGTAGTAAAACAGCCATTGAAAGCTGTCTAAGCCGCCCTCTTATGGATTTTTAAGTTAGTATTATGGTTACCACAAATTTCTCTAACACTCCTCGAAGTCAAAAATACTCGAAAGTCGATGGTAGTAGAGGAGGGGATGGGGACAAGGGTTTCTGCACCACCCACGAGGAATTCCTTGACGTGGGAAAGCATAGAGGTTAAAAAAGACGTTTTATGGCAGCTGGTATGACAAAAACCCAAGTAGTTGTCAAACAGTGTCCTACAACGGATACTTCCATAGAGAAGCCTTAATATGCAAGGTTTAAAACTGTTTTTTATTGTTCCTCGGCTTGTTCTGACGCATTAGGCTATTTAGTATTCAGGTATGGTGGTATGCACGTCTTCCAATTAACAACTCATACATCTAAGCCAACCCCGGGGAAAAATATGTGCTTCAATATTTCATGCTGATACAAGGGTAATTGCTGCTACCAGGATAAAGGGAATAACTGCTTATCACAGTAAGTTCGAAGGAAACTGCTTCGTTTCAGAGCCTTGAATTAAATGTGCTTTTGGAGGGTTTTGCAGCTCGCATGCTCCTGAAACATTACCCGATCAGTTTAGGCAATCTCAAAACCTATTAACCAACTTGCCTTTTTTTGAAAATTTGATTGCTACTCGCCCACGACGAAATGATTATCTACATCCTTACATTATGGCTGCTTCCGAAATTTTCATGATCCGATAAAATTGCCGGAGGGCACATACTGTCTTTTATTAACAATTGTTCGAAATGCATGACCATCAGAAACCTTTTCATAGATCTTTTCGTGCTACTTCTAAGATGCGTACCACAAGCCAGAAGTTAAAAATACATCCGTAATACTCGGCAAATGTTGCCACCATAATCCGAAAACCTGCGGATATCGCGTCATATGACAGTTCAACCGTCGATTCGATGAGATCCACCATGTGCACCGCTGCAAGATTGCACAGAGACGGTGACTTGTGCGTGAATGAGCTTAAAGTGATAGAAAAATTACGAAGCCTCTATTGCACTCTATCACCCCTTTCCCTCATTCAACTGAGTCAAGTGTCAAGACAAAATGATGCAGAACGGAGACGAGATTGGGCAGAAGTGACTGGTGCGGCATGAGCCCGCACATAGGCGTGCCATCATGCCTTCCCACATAGGCGGCATTAAGTTTGGGTGCACTTTCTCAATAAAGCCTGCCGTGCCCTGTTCTAACCCCCCGTTATTGGTCCAGCGCATACACAGCATGGCCCGTTTAGAAGACAACATCGCATCATACACGCGAAAACCTTCACCAACGGGAATTACATCGATTTAATGAACGTTTTTCAAAAAGAATTTGTTCCTCTGTACAGCACTTTCCAAGAGGACAGAGTGAATGTGATCACTTAGTTGCAACTAGATCCTTCCGAAATAAAATAAATACATTCTTTAAGCACTCGACCTTTAAAGAAATTGTATGACATATTCTGCCGGTGCAAATTAGGCGAATTTAATTGCCTCCGACCTACGAACCACTAAACCATACGTAAGTAACGTTTTATTTTGACAGTTTAGTGTTTACTCCTCATTTATACTGACTAAGTTTCTGCGCCATCTGCCCTTTATGAGCAAAACATGTCATAAGCCTATCCTCTCTGGAAGTCCATCAAAATGTGTGAAGCTTCTGAGAGATAAAAGGGATTAATTTTAGCCGTTCCAGAGCATCATCATTACTAACATCTTAAGATAGAAAGAATATACTAAAAATTACAACTGTACTTACCTGAGCTACCTTCTGCCCCACTGAGGCTTCCAGGGAAACGTTAAGGATACGCTCATTGGATCGCGGAAACTGCCACACTGGGGAGTTGTCGTTGATGTCAAGTAGACGTATGATAATCTGCGCGGAACCCGTTAAAGACGGTGAGCCGTGATCACGAGCACAGACATCCAGTACTATTATGTCTTCACGCTCTCTATCCAGTGGACGCCAATCCTGGAGGTGGGGATTATTGGGAGTCTGAGAAGCCTGACTATTACTGAGGCGTCGCTGCGTCACAGCTCCAAGATACAGCTCACCAGAGCGGGAAATTGTGAACCATCGGGCTGAAGAGGAGGAAGATGATGGCGTTATAGTTGGGACTAGGAGAGGAACCGTGGGCATCCGCCTCTTGCCGGCACTGCTGATGGTCGCCTCCGATCTGCTAAACTCCGGTGGAATGGATCTGGGTTGCTGCAGCCAGTAGTGGAGTAAACGGTTGTTCTCATCACTGTCGCAGTCACTGACATGCACTCGACCAATTAGCAGCGGTGGAGTGGCCCCCTCACTAACATTCAGCTCGTAGATGGGACTGTCAAAAACGGGAGCACAGTCGTTTACGTCCTGAATGTTTATCTGCACGGTTGTTGTGGCAGAGTTGTGGTGGAGAGTTCTGGAGGTGTTACTTCCATCCTCGTCGCCGCCATCATTGACGGTGACCGTGAGATTTATGCTCTGGACCGTCTCGCAGTCAAAGACTACAGAAGACCGGAGGTCACCAGTACGGGAGTCTAGGGTGAACCAAGTTGATGGGGCTGTAACATGGTGGGTGTTTCTTTGATAGAGCTGCTGTGGTTCTGTCCATATGACTGTGCGTATGTTACAAGGGGATCCCCACTCAGACGAAACCGCAGTCCTGCCTGACCACCTAGCGTGTAGGGATCATCCGCATCCTTGGCAGTCAGCTGCATGATCAGAGTGCCCACTGGAAGGCCCTCAGCGATGGTTCCTGTCATCGGTCCGACGAACTTCGGAGCTGAGTCGTTCTCATCCAGAACGACAAGACTGAAAAGGACACTGGTAGATCTGGCAAAGGGGTGATGAAGCCCTCCCATGCGGGACTGTGATTGTGCAAATGGTATTACCGAACCGATTCGTCTGGTCCCAACACTCAAGGCGGATGAGATACTTGGCGGAGACCTCACGATCTAGAGCTTTGTTTGCCAGGCGGATCTGGAAACGGGACTTGAAGGAGCGACTGTTTGCATTAACAGCCAACTGCTGGATCATCAGCAAGTCACTGTTTATCTTACAGGTAGGTGGCTGGCTGATTCGTTCCATCGCTTGCTGAAGGTTAATTCCGTTATTTCGCAGAAAAGCCTCCCTTACTGGGGAGTCGGTTTGCAGAAAACGTTCCTCCGCGGCATCATCCAAGTCTGCCACAGAGAAGGTGGCAATCAGCTGATCGGGCGGTCCATTTTCCCGCACCTCGATGGTGAGCTGAGAACCGGGGACACGCTGAAGCATCTCATAGGACTGGAATTTTGTCGCCGATAAGTGAGAATGTAGACTAACGCTGGGGGGATGATCATTGATATTGATCAAACCAATAGTAATCTTGGCCTCATCGGAGTCAAGTCCATCAGAAACCGTGACGGGGACCTGGTAAAATGTCTGTCGCTCGTAGTCGAGGTCACCTTGCACCCGTAAGTCGCCCGTCCGTGGATCCACCGTGAAGAGTTCAGACACAGCAGGCGTGGCCGTGGCTGCCAAACTGTAGGTCAGTTTGCCCAAATCCGATTCGTCTCTGTCGGTCGCCTTGACCTTGTAGACAACACTTCCGATGGGACTGTGCTCTGGGACCCACACAAAGTCCTCTCGCTTTTCGAACTCCGGTGGGTGATCGTTTATATCCTCAACCGTAATGTTCAGGAGGAGGTATCCAGTCTGCGGCTTACTAACAGCCCCGTCGATTGCAGCGATTCTAATCTGGTACGAACTCTGTACATCCCGATCGATCTCCTTGTTAAGGACCAGCCACAACGTACTAGGCCCGGGGCCCCTACCTAAATCCCCTCCGGATGCCTGCGACTCGTCCGGGAAACTTATATGCTGGGGTTTCACAGTCCAGTCGAGGGTAAATAGGTCGCTGTTGGGACTGTTATGGTCAATTTCGTAGTGCGCAGTTGTGTTTTCTGGGTAGGCGTCAGGATCCACAGCTAGTGGAAGCTCAAATCTGGTGCCAATCTTCGTGTGCTCCCTGATTGGTAGCTGAAAAACGGACGTCACTGGATTCCCCAACTGACTGTTTTCTCTGGAACTGCTGCCTCCATAACGCAACGGACCCACTGGCTTTTCTCGTCTGTACTGGATAGGCCAACTGGGTGCATTGTCATTAATGTCAAGTATGCGGATTGTCAGGGAGAGAATACACTGTTCTACACTAAAGTCAAGGCTGTTTTGAAGTTCAAACATAAGGATGAGTGAGAGGGAACAGTCTGACTTGGAACTTAGCATCAGCGGCTCAAATGGTTCAGCCCCGAGTTGAGCGTCCATGTGGGTGCAGCAGGTACCCTCGGTAACACAGAGGCTCTCTCTGTCCAACCGGTTTTTGAGGAGCAGAAGCGACTCATTGGTGGTTTCATTGAAGCTAACCCGAAAGAAGGAGTTGGATTCGAGGAGGGTGAATCGCAGGGGCAAAAGACTGCGCCAAGGGAGCCCGGAGCGCTCTAACGCTTGACGTGTGACCTCGCTGAGGTTCTCAACCACGCTGTTTTCATTCTGTTCCTCAACTACTGATACTTCTGCTCGCAAGTTGTTACCTCCAGCACATTGGCTCAGTCCAGCTAAACACCGATCCGGCAGGTGGCAGAATGAAATGATGATGAAGAGAAGGCAAAAAGGAGTAAACACACAAGGCATCACCGGGGACAGTAGAACTATCCTCGCGTCTATTCGAATTCAACAATGCCTTGGATTCACTTCCCGGGGCGGTGTTCTGATGCTGCAAGCGTGGGAATTTATTGTGAAATGGGATAAATTGGGCACATAAGGTGTCAGTCTACGGATGATGGATACCCGGAAAATCCGTCCGCGGTTTCCAATGGACAAGAGACAAGGCTGGGAGCAAGGAGGCGCCTATTGGCCGAAATCTTCGGCCAATAGTGCGCGGCGTCGGGCAGACACGTTTGCGCGTGCAGTTCGCCATTATCCCGTGGCAGGCAGCAAATCCACGTGGGAAAAATCATGAAAAGCCCCCAGACCAGACCTTTTGATCATGGTTTGGCAACGTCCAACCCATGGCATGGCTCACATCAACCAACAAACCCGTTTGAGATAGCAGTAAAAGCCAAAAAAGCCAATCTTTTCTTCGACCTGCATGTACGGAAACGCAGACCCCGCTTAGATGCACACACACACACACACACACACTGATACCGACACCCCTACATACATGAGGGCGAAATATGCGCACCAGTTGGTGCACTGGCAGCGGACTCTGAGGAGCGAGTGCAGGAGACGTAAGTACTATTATCAGGCTGTAATGGCGAAACCCGGTGGGAGTTCTGGCAGCCAAAACAATCTACTGGATTTGGTCCCCATGGCCAGATGATGATGACATGTTTACGTAGGCCATGTTAAGGAGCGTAAACCTTGACAACCCAAAACAGATTAAATGAAAGATTTAATATATAAGTCCAATGAATTTTTTACTGCAGGAAGATTCGTATTTGATTGAGGTAGGCCTGTTGTGCTAAGGTTTGAATCTGTCTAGTTGGTAAAGTTTGGGTCGAGTTTAGGATCCATGAATGTTGTGCATTTTGCAAACTTCATATTCAAAACATGCACTTTCTTCCGTGGTAAAAATATCATTCGATGTAACAAGGTCGATGAAACTGAAAATGAATCAGCGCTTGTTGCACTTAGTTCAACTGTTCACGGTATTCAGATATTGCGCCAATCCCATCACCAGGTTTGTAAGAGACTTGGAACATAAAGACTGAATATGCGCAATTCATTCTCAGGAAACACCAGCAAGCTCCTCACCTTAAAAAACTCAGGCATGTTAATCCCTCACGACGTGAAAAATGGTGCGGCTTGGAAGGCTGCCTGCGGAGGGACAGCTCTACCGTTTAAAGAACGGTACGTTATGTTGCAATGGAGTGGAAGGGGGTAGGCAGATCATGCGTGCCACGCGACCTGTTGGGCAGGAGTCTAACACTCTACCCATTGCGTCACGAGCTCGTTGTCTTGCTGGTTTCGATCGGGAATATTAGGTATGGCAAGTAGGCGCTCACCGATTTGTTACAGGACTCACTCTTCCCGTTGTGCCTTGGGGCTAACTCTTGAGCCCCGCCAGCAAACACAAGGCAGCTCAAGATATAGGCAGAATAACATGACCGACAAAGACAAGGGAGACTGGAATGGCCATTTCTGGCTTATTAGCCGTAATCAGCCAGCCATACCCAATCCCAGGCACTGCGGCCGCCGAGGTTCAAACTCGCGACCTTGTTAAGCAGAAGTCCAACGCTCTACCCACTGCGCAACGAGCTCGTTGTCTTGCTGGTTTCGATCGGGAATATAAGGTATGGCAAGTAGGCGCTCACTGATCGGTTACAGGACTCACTCTTCCCGTTGTGCCTTGGGGCTAACTCTTGAGCCCCGCCAGCAAACACAAGGCAGCTCAAGATATAGGCAGAATAACATGACCGACAAAGACAAGGGAGACTGGAATGGCCATTTCTGGCTTATTAGCCGTCATCAGCCAGCCATACCCAACCGCAGGCGCTGCGGCCCCCAAGGCTCAAACTCGCGACCTTGTTGGGCAGAAGTCCAACGCTCTACCCACTGCGCCACGAGCTCGTTGTCTTGCCAGTTTCGATCGGGATATATTAACAATGGTAGTTGGGCACTCACCGATCGTTTACAGGACTCACTCGTCCCGTTGTGCCTTAGGGTTAACTCTCAAGCCCCACCAGCATCCGTAAGGCAGCTAAGCATAAAGGCAGAATAACATGACCGACAAAGACAAGGGAGACTAGAATGGCCATTTCTGGCTTATTAGCCGTCATCAGCCAGCCATACCCAACCCCAGGCGCTGCGATAACCAAAGCTTGCTACCGGGTCCAGTATAGTGAAGGCAAAGAGTGCGTGGTTGACATGGAAAATTTTAGCTCAATATATAAATGAATTCATGCGCAATTAACTGGCACTGGACATAGTGTTTTGATCATGCGGTAGACGTCATTGCTTGTGACGACAGAACCAGGCTCCCTGCACGTGCTCAAAACATGTAAGCAATGCTTACGCATCTCGTCAGTTGACTTTTGTACCCGATTGTTAGAAGGATGATGAGGCAGAAAAGTAAGAAATAAAGTAATACACATTTTCCTACCAAAAATGTCCAGCAGCAATTTTATATTTCAGTCCAATTGTGTTCTTCAGTGACAGTAACTCAAGTAGGCCTCGTATACTGCGCAATGGAATGTGTTCAAATCCCAGCAACTGCTGAAACTCCTCCCTCCTTCTACCTTAGCGTAAAAAGTACACGAAAATTTGTACTCACAGCGATTAAGAAGTAAACGAAAAATAACGCAATAGAACAAGCTGACGGCAAGCGAGTTTGAGGTCAGGGCTTTGAATGCCTCAACATACAACTATAATTTCCTCGACCTCCGGCAATTTCGGCCAGGCAAGTGGAATGCTGTGAGGATTTAGATAGCCGTTCGACCTCTTGCACAATATAAGAAACGTAAAGAACTTTTCATTCATAAAATCTGCCAAAAAATCGCTGAACTGTTCTTTATCTCAAGAAGCTTTACTGGTTTGTTCTCGTTTATCTACCTGTGTAATCTAAACTTCTTCCGTCCTGAAAGCACGCCACGTTGATTAACAAGACAGAACTATTGCAGAGGCCACTATGAGGTGGACATGCTTGGCTTTCTTGTGCATCAACAAGGAGCTGCACATTTCAGATTCGTAAAGAATGTGCATGAAATAATGTCACTTCCATAGGAGTATTAAAGTATGGATATAGACAACTGGGCCCTAGGGGTCACGGGTGTTTCGCATACTGGCAGGGTTATCTTTGAAAGGTACATCGATACATTTTAAGCTCATTGATCACGGTAGGGATATCCTTGCCCTGTTGTGACCTGAAGCTCACTCTCGAGTCCCAACCACAGCCGTAGGGCAGCTATTAATATAGACAAAATAACATTACTGACAAACACCAGAGCGACAAGAAGGGCCATTTCTAGCATTTTAGCCATCCGCAGTCAACCCTTCGAAATCCACGGCCAGTTTTTTGAATTCCACCGCCGTAATTGTTTTTACCATGGGCTCGTTCTCCTATGGGCGCCTAGTTAACAACGTTTATATACCCGATCGTGTCCGACAGGAAAGCGAGCCATGGCTCAATGGTTCAAACGCGAGCCCCAGCAGCAGCCACACAAACGCCACTGATATAGGCAGAATGACATTATGGTGAGTGCCCCTCTACCATTATTAATAAACCCAATCGCAACCGACATGAAAAGGAGCTTTTGGATGCGTGGCAAAGGCATTGGAGTTCTAAGCAACAGGTCACAGATTCTAACAGCAGGTATTGCACGGCACGAAATTCAGTAGGTTTGGCCGAATGATGACGGCCATTTATGGTTACTGGACTGTCGGTGAAACGTCCTCTTCAGGTCGTTAGTATTTGTTACGTGACACTTTCACCAACAACGAGACTGTTTCTTTTATCTACCTCGACGAAATCGTACGTCACGCCAAAAAATCTGCCAGTAGGCCCGGCGAGTAAATCAATTGGATCGGACAACAGGACCAAAACATTTAGAGTTTGATATAATTGAAAGAATAAAGTTTTCCCTCACACAGCCATAAAGTATGCCATCCAGATATCAACCGGCATGACTACGGGCCGACGGCTTATAAGCCAGGCATTTCTAACCCAGTCTTCATAGGTTTGATCGGCACTCTTTTGGCGTTGTTCTTAGTCCCTAAGCCACGCGCTCCGATGACCCTTGATTGATTTCAAAGGCACAACGGGACGAGACTGTCCTGTAATCTGATTGGCAAACAACCCTCCTACGAAAGCGAAAAATACCACTCGTAGCCGACTAGATAACGGACCCGTTGTCCCAGGGCAGTTCACAGGACTTAACGCTCAGTGACCAGATTGCTCGGGTTCGAGCCCCAGTTTACCCCAGCCTACCGCTATGTATGACCTTCTGAGGACGACCGACAAGCTAGAAAAGGCCATCCCAGTTTCCTTCGTCCTCGTCGGCACTTCTCTTGAAAAAATGAAACTAGGCTAACATCCGGAAATAAATGATGTGTAATGAGAAATTTAGTAAAGACCTTGGAGAGTTGGGGCAGAAGTCGAGCAACTTAGACCTCTCCGTCTCAAAGACTTTGAAGGTTGTCCGGACAAAAAAAACGGAATAGAAACTTTGCACAGTCAGGTAAAAAAAAACTAAGCAAAGACCAATTCAAAATTTCGCACGCATATGGAAAGGAGAAGTTTTCACACCTTTAGTACTTCGAAGTGTTAGTGGATTAACATCTACAGTTTATACATGGGTAAGTATGCAAGTCCATAATGAGACTTCTACCCGAATGGTACAGATGATTTTAATTGTTTTTGGCTTGTAACCATTTCAAGAGCAAGGCAACAAAAATTAATGTACAACACTTTTAATAAAATCTTCCCCAATTATGGGTCCTACACAAAGAATACATAAGTAAAACGAGTATACGTGACGTATTCCAGGAAAAATTATCTAGAGACACATCCAGAAAATGCGTGCTCTGTTTCGTTGAAATAAAGGCAATAAATAAATAAATAAAGGCAATAAATAAATAAAGGCAATAAATAAATAAATAAAGGCAATAAATAAATAAATAAATAAATAAAATGCGTGCTCTGTTTCGTTGAAATAAAGGCAACCCTAAAATCACTCACTCTAGCTTGAGCGCCATTTTATTCGATGCTAGATGAATAAAGTAGAATGACTCGAAAAATAGTTTCTTGCAGTTGAGCTGATTAATTTGACTGCTTTAAAGCAGGAGGACGTATAAGTTTATATTTAATGGAAGGAAGAGGACATGAACCGATCGCACCAATTTTCTTCTTCCATATCCTCCTAATTATTCCAGCTGATTATAATAGACCATCCTTTGGTGTGCAAAAATTCACCCGATAGCCATAAGTATCAATAAAAGGGACCTGCATGCACTTCCGTGTTCCCATTTTGCGTATTAAATCGATTTTAAACCACCTGTAAAAATGCTCAAATCAGAGCGTCAAAGTTCGATTGGATTCCATTCTCCGGCCTAACTGCCGAGGTTTTCGGTGTAAAACGTACCCAGGGTTTGTGATCACGAAACTGCCGGTAACTGCCAGAGATTTCCTCTGACGTGATCATAAATATCCACCTCAATAGACAGTTGGCAGGTATCTCCAGCTCAGTGGTTTTGACCGGGAGTTAAATAAATTGGTAGCAAAAAATATACCTACTGGTGACGTTCCAGTTAAAAAAAACATCATTCATAATGTACCCAAATGAAGTTCTGCAGACCAAAGGACGATTTTCAAGGGACAGTTGTGATGAATGAGACTGGATAGCGAGAACAATAATATTATTTCCCTGAAATTTCCGAATTGCAATTTAGATGGAAGGAAGCACCTGGGTATCCTTCCTTGATGTTCTCCCCAATCACAAAAATAGTAGAAACCTAAAATGAAGCACTAACTAAGGTAATGGATAAGAAACACGTTCTGAGCTTAAGCACTAACCACCGAATCAGTCGCAAGCGAATTCGTGTAATGAGGTCATACTGGAATGTTGAGAGACAATGTAATATACCAGAAGGCAAGGATACCCACAATTTGTACCTTCAATTGGTGCTCAGAGGCAATGATTAGTCGCACAACTTCCTCTACTGGTATATGTAATAGCATGCGAAACAGCAAACGGCACCGAACTAAAGTGTTGGTGAAAGCTCCCGTATGTCAGGAACGTCTTGGGAACGGTCAGACGCCTTTGCACACCACTCAGAAGTGGGCTTGCAAGCAGACCTGAGCCAAAATTAGCCAAATTAGCAGCTGAAACGCCGTGAAACGTCTAGGGTCATTTACTGGATCCTTAATAATTGCGAACCAATAATATACGTCGAAGAAACTGGAAGATTGCTGTAGACGCGGATGTCAGCCCACTAACCAGCGGTAAGTAGAGATGACAGCAAATGTAAAAGTGTAACGCACACCTCCACCTTATATGAGGCCAACATTCTCGCGAGACATGAACGCCTCGGGAGTCCTGAGCAGCATTATTTAAGGTTTTCCGCATAGTAGCCTACCAGGAGGACCAATGATCGCTCACCTGGCTTTTCATTACTAACAGTTTGCCTACACAGAGTGACTAGTCATGTGGGGAGTGCCCTGAGAAAACCACCGCCAGAAACCGTGCCAGTCAGTCAAGATTTTGATTAGTTATTCCCCCAATTACTAGCTCTGATTAAGAAATCGTATTAATCAACTCGTCCCATGCCGGGTGATGAATACATTATTGAACCAGTGCGAACATCGGCAATGAATACGGGAGCTGCTAATTTTAATAGTTACGCGGTCGAATACTAACCGAATGCTATGAATACTGCGCCTTCCGTGTGTCCACGTTTTCTCTTTATTACTGTATACGATGTCAAAATTTCAGGCGAATAAATTTAATGCTTCGTCGGGCAAATTTCCTTTTACTTAACCGATTTAAGTGTCATGATATGAAAGACACAGTGATTTCTAACACTCCTCCTTCGCCTCTACCATCACCACCATCACCCTCATGACCACCGTCGCCTTTTACTTACCATAGTACACATTCCAACTTGAACTAATTCAGCGGTTTTTCACCTAGTTTAATGGGTAAATTCTTCCTAATTCCCAACTGTCAACCAATTACTGCCTCCCGCAGTAAATCACTCAAACTGTCTTATGTGCCATAGAGGTCGTCAAAAAGTATTACTTGTTTTACTATTTCAGCGTCAATCTGCCAGTATCTTTATTCGTAAACCAACTTCTTGCAACAATGAACAAGCAAGACTGCGTTTTTCAAGATATTGCTAGCTAAAGTGACTTGTATTTAAAGAGTAAAAATATGTATACCTTTAAAGTTCTGAGAGTTTTTTCCAGGAAAATCATTTCATGTCCTTCGTCGCTGCATACAGCATGCCTTAAATTACGTGGGAAGCAGAAAGAAAGTCCCACAGATGACTCTAAGCGGAAGTTCTACCGAGAGCTTGATTTAAATTGACAAAGAGTAAACTTTCCTTCATAAATATGGAAAACTAGTTAAAAATTAATCATTTTCGCATATGCCTCTTAGTATATGTTTTTATCCTTATTTTTGGTTACTGCATGTCCTTATTTTCGCTATAGGTGTTTTACCATTTTTTCCAAAGTGTTAGAGGCTTTTTGGAAAACTATGCTTTCTATAAAGTTAGGGCTTCGTAAAGCAAAACTTTTCACCTTCGATTTGAGTGAAAATTCACATTTTGTCTACAACTCTCGTTTTTCATGTTGTCATTGTGTCTCCAAATCATCTAGGCTTGTTTTAACAAACATTCCGCTTCATGTGACTTTGAGAAGACATTTTGGTCATCATCAAATCACAACAAATGACATGCATCACAAGCAGCTTTTATGAAATCTGCACAGAGAAAACAGCTTAACGGGTTTTTAATTACGCATTTAAAAAACTGTCATATTCTTCATTTTTGAATCTTCATCCAAAATGGACAAATTACCGGTGGCAAACCACGAGAATTAACCTTACTGCAAACCCATGCTAGCGGACGAAGAATTAGAAATCAGGGGAAATCTTAATGCTACACACGCTGGGATAGTTTTTCAAATAAGGCCGTTTTACGCGATTGCAAAAGTTTCCACTAGAATGTTAGCAATCCATGACGCATGGAATAACTGAATTCATCCAAATCCCTATAAACCATGCCACTGTAGTCATATAATATCTTCTTAAGTTTGAGAACCTTGTCGTCTCATATATTTTCGAAAGAAAGTGAGCTACGGCGCATACACAAAAGGTACCACAGGAAGCCCAGCCAATCGACCTCTTTAAATTTAAAACGCAATTATAAAAAAGCGGGTTTCCTGAGTTCCGGCACACTAAAATACGCTGAATTTCCCTGAACCAAACAAACTTATGAGCAAGATTTTCCAAATTAGCTAAGTCTGAAAGTTGTACGACCCAAAGTTTCAGTAAAATATAAAAAGGCATGTCTTCTCCGAGTTAAGCAGAAACCTAGCGAGAAAAACTTCAAGGCGCAGGAACAGGACAAAACGACTATTCTGGACAGATTTTGCGATTAGTCTGGTTTGGGTATCGACACTGAGTGGAAATCTTCTCTTTGCCAACCTTTTTATTATTTTTTCCTTTACAGTATCGCACAAATACCCAATAAGGTTCGTACAATATTTTTTATAGAGAATTAGTGGGGGCGGACAGCGTAATGCAGATACATCCTGGGTTTTGAACCGTGTCCTTTATTAAGTAGAGCTCTGTCATTCCACTTAAATCACTTTTTAAACTAGAATACTAAATCCAGAAAAAGCAGAAGAAAAAGAAGAAGAAGAAGAAGAATAAGGTGTGATTTTTGCAGCAAGACGTTTATTGGTCAGCCATTGTGGATTCTCGCTTGAGCTCATATCTAGAGAGATTATAGAACCTCTTTCTGCGAAGGTCTATGATTACGGGTTTGAATGAGGATCCGAAACGTCTGGCATATCAACTTTTTCTGGTGATCACCCCTTCGTCTTTTCCCTAAAACTACTTCCTTGAAGTCAAGGGTCACCTCAAATTGAAATCTTGAACTTGGCATCGCTTTATTATTTCCTATTTAAGGGATACATGAGAAGTTTTCTGACACCAAGTGAAAATGATTATGATTGAGGCCTACTAATAATTCAGGGTTTAATGTTTCAGTGCAAAGATTCGATCTTCGGAGCAGAAATGCTTAAGCTGGACCCCAGATATTTCCCTCATTTAGCCGATTGTAGGTAGGTCAGTATATTTGGTTTTGAATGAGATGAGTAAATTAGCAGGATTATTGTATCCTACTCCTTGTTGAGCCGTGTTTTACGCATACAATGGGTCTTAGTGAATTGTATGAAATTGTTATGAAATTGATTAATACGCTGTAAGATTGATCGTTCAGGAACACGCATGATTGCATTGCACTATACTAGCATTGAGACCGGGCATGGACAGTGATTATTCGATATGTATAGACAGACAGAAACGTTTGGTGTGTTTCGCTAGGGAACATCTATCTGATTGTCATGGTAGAACGTTATGCCTACCGTCACAGCACTATTAAACTATGCAAGGGGCCTGTGGGCGAGATGAATGACCATCACTCAGTTATATCTCTTCACCCCATCTGGGAATGTGTCAAATCACGCCATTCACCGTAGTCCATGTGACTAATTTGACACATTTAATTTAGCTCTTGCTGAAAGTGTCACTTTCTACCTACCAAAGACCAATAACAGCTGCGGGTTTTGTCTAAGGGAGTTTGAGAAGCGTCGAGGGTGGGGTTGAGCTGTCCAGATGGGTGAAGGAGAAGTGAGTGCGATTGGTGCTTTGAAAGTCTTCCTCACAATCAAATGAATCACAGGCAGATCACTGGAGTTCTGCCCACGCCATGGGGCACCAGGTGGGTGTTGTCGAACTGTTGCAAAAGAGCGGTAGATGAATGATTGATGAGCTATACTCAGTGAAACCAGTCCAAAGTTGTTGAACAGCATGACATCAGAAAAAAATCAAGAAAAGTTTACGACTATAACCTATACCATCAGCCACAGACGCACGAACACCGTTATTATCAATAGTTTCTGCTGACGACAGATCGAAAGTACATGTACTTTAGGTGGAATAACTGATGCGATTTGCTCGAGCGTGCTAAAGTACTAAAAAAGCTGGTTTTGTTTTCTCTTCTTAAGCATTAACTCCGTTAAAGTGATTCCTAGTCGGTATTGAATGTTTGAACGCATAACGTTCAAGACCAAGCAACACAAATTATAATAAGTAAATCCCATGAGCTGCAAAAGCACCGATGGGACTGCCAGCCACTAAAAAGCGTCACTAGCAATCATTTTTTCCACCGAATATTTTACGCTCCACCAACGGAAGACAAAGCCAAAAGTTAACTTACAACACGATCAAAATTAAATCAGGTTTTCTGTGCTTAGATCACCTCGTTGGGTAGATGAACCCAAGACGTTAACTGTCAAGCCCCAGTTAGTCGCGTATAGAGGATTATTCACGTAGTTGAATCCTGATAACTTTTTTCTGCTCTGCAAAAAGGCAACTTAACCATAAAATGCCTCGCTTTGGAAAAAAACCAGCCATTTCCTCTACTGAACGTATTTGGTAGCTCTTAATATCAAATCAACTATGTAAATCGTGAAATCACAGGCATTACTCTAATTAACAATAAACTACTTATGTTTTCAAAACAGCATGCTGCTAATATCCCCAGAGAACAAACTGTACCGCGAATATGAAGTAAATTCGTATGGTAGAGAGTTATTGACACTGATTGTCAAGTTTGTGAGAAATGCTTAATTGCCACCTGTCAACATGATGGTTATCTCAGGCGCGTTCTTGTAGCCGATATTCAAGAATCACCCAACCTATCTGTGGCTGCTTGCGGAAGATCAATACTTCAGTTTTATCTATAAATGGCGGAACTGCGCTTACAAATCGGATTACAGTAACTCCTCAAAACATTTTGCTCTGGGAATAAAGTAAGAGTCCCCGCCGGTGGTCACACTGTCATCAGTAGTATATGCAAATTAATGCCAAAGGGAGGGAGAGAATGAGAGGAACATTTTAGCGTAGTATCCGTCGTCAGCCAGCCTTACGTAACCTCACGTTTATGGCGCTGGATTGTTTTCGTCAGCAGTCATCCCATATGATGGAGTCTCTATGCGACTGCCTGCGATGGCTTTAGATTGAGTCCCAAGGCACAACCGGTCACGCCTGTTCCATAGCTTACTCGGTTAGCACCAATTTAGCAGTCACCCCATGCATATACTGCTGGTCGCTATCCTCATGACGGTCTGCGAGGGTGCAATATTGAGTCATAATTTTCAAGGCAAAGAGCATTTTCGGCAACCCACTTCTACCATCGTTAATATTCTGGATCGCAACAGACGGGACAATGGACTCGTGACTTAATAGTAGCGCCTTGGACGTAATAAAGCTCGATAAACAAATAACACTGGTTCAAATCTCGGGTTCTGCGAAATCACTAGTTGAGAGAAGGCTGGCTGACAAAGGCTTATAAGTGAAAATGTTTATCCCAGCCCCTCTTATCTCTGGTAGTCCCCTGGCATATATATACTACATATATATATATGTAGATATATCATATGTACATGCATATATATATATATATATATATATGGGAGAGAGGAGACACGACAGAGAATATGGGTAGATTGATACAATTATAACAATTATACAATTATAAATTATAATTGATGCAATTATAACTTGGCCGACTTCGGCCTGGTAATTGGTTGCCTGTTCGTGACCTTTGCCACCCATACGGAGCTTGTTTGCTTCGGGAAGCCACTAGATCGGTGTGCGCCTATTCCTGTTTGAATATATATATATATATATATATATATATATATATATATATTGCACACATATGTTGCTAAAGGTGCAACAGGCAAGACGTAGACAGCTGGTTCTTGGTTTTTACCGATCATCAGTACGTCATATGCATTGCGCAGTGAGGTATATACAAGTCAAACAAGTGCATGACACTCACTGATGTGGTTAGGATCGCACTTGGTCACATTATGTCCACCCGCCCCCTGTATTTGTCCCGGACCGTTGAAATGCTCCTCACATAGGAAAGGTTTGTACCTAATCAGAACGAACTGTCGAAAATTCCATGATCCAGCGTGTGTGTGTGTGCGTGCGTATATGTGCAGTCTACTCAGACCTCGCAGTTAGGCCAATATGTGTTGTGTGGAGTGGCTGACTGGTAGTCTGAGAGTCAGGCTGCGATGGCTCCTTCTTAAATTGACCTCTGGATATCTCACACATGTGAGATGTAAGCCGTTCAACCCCCTGTTGTGAGAAATTATGGTGCTTGTGTTTGGGGGCCAGGTCGTGTATGTAGTACATTTAGATGAGGTCACCAGCAGCTGCACCTACTTCCGCATCAGACAACTGACCGGCTCGGACAGTGATTTGATTGTGGGGGTGGGAGAGAGAGTGAGGTCAACGGCTCAGCGCATGTTCCTCACTATAAACAATCTGACGCACTTAAAACTATCACGGTGCGCTGAAAGCCGTGGCTTGGAAGGTTGCCAACTGACGGGATAACTCGGACCGCGTGGTCAACCAATGTGTGTTTTGTGTGGAGTGGCTGACTGGCGGACTGAGAGTCAGGCTGCAATGGCTCCTTCTTAATGTGGCCTTTATGGCACTCCCACTCCATAGGATCCGAGCCAGGTGTGGTGGTACACCCAGGAGCGGCTCGGGCCGCGCCAGTTACCTGCGCCCTCTCCCATGTCCAGTTATCTGGACTTTGTCATGACAACGGGCTCATATGGGGGAGGAGGATAGAGTGCGGTAGATGTAGCGCAAGTCTACTATCACTTTAAATTTAATCACGCGCAAGTCACCGTCCCTGCATCACCCTTCCGTGGAGCATATGGTGAACATAGTCGAAATCAACGGTCGAACTCTCGTGAGTGTGTGTTTGCCCCATAAACTGGCCACGTGATAGATGCATTGAACCAACACAGGGACCACATCAGGGTACGGCAGGCGTTATTCTGGTTGCGTTCCCATAACAAATGCAGAACATGGGGGTGTGGTGGCCCACCCAGGTGCGTTTCCGGCCACTCCAGCCACCTGCGTCATCTCCCGCTTCCTGCTTTCTTGGCTCTGTCATGAACGCGGGTTCATGTGGGGGAGGAGAGAATGCGGTAGCTGCAGCGCAAGGCTACTATTACTTAAAACTAATCCACGCGCAAGTCATCATCCCTGCACCACCTGGGGTGGAGCATACGGTGGCCATCGTCGAACTACAATGGTCAAAATGTCGTGTGTGTTTGTTTGCCACCCAATATCCCCAACCTCAAAAACTCTACGGTGGCGGCAACAGCAAGCCCGTAGGTGGCCCAGGCTAACTCTGGTCGCTCTCCTACTAAATAAAAACCGTGACCCATAGTGGAGATCGAAAGGCGTCTGGGATGTCCAGCAGACCTATTAAGGGACACCACTGCTTGCCTCCTAGCGAAGGGAGGGGCTGAAAAAGGTGCCCTAAACAAATGCTGGGTATCACGTCTTTTGCAGATGGCCGCGGCTCGCAGATCGCAAAATACGTGGTCGTAAAACTCAAACAAACATCAATACCCTCGTCTCGATCCCCCACGTCATACCCCCGGGTTGCTCGGGTGATTCCGCTCACATTAGCAGCCTGGAATGTTCGGTCCCTTTTAGACAATCCTAGTAGCAACCGGCCGGAATGTAGGACGGTGCTAGTCACTCGGGAACTGGCGTGCAACAAAGTGGACATTGCTTCTCTCAGCGACACCCGATTTTCTGAACAGGGTCAGCTGGAGGAGGTGGGTGCCGGCTACACATTCTTCAGGAGCGGCCGGCAAAAAGCAGAGCGACGCGACACTGGTGTTCCCTTTGCCATCCGGAACGTGATCGTGGGACGTCTGCATTGTCTGCCAGAGGGTTTCAATAATCGCCTGATGAGCTTCCACCTGCCTCGTCGGGAAGACAAGTTCACCACCATTATCACCGCCTACGCTCCTTCAATGACGAGCTATGATGCGGCGAAGTACAAATTATACGAGGACCTGTACGCACTACTGGCGACTTTGCTGAAGGTGGGCAAGTAATTTGTCCTTGATGACTTCAACGCCCACGTCCGCACGGATCCCACTGCCTGGCAGGGAGTGCTGGGTCCCCACGGTCTCGGTGGTTGTAACGATAACGGCCTCCTTCTTCTGCGAACGTGTGCGGAACACCGTCTACTGATGACCAACACCTTATTCCGCCTTCCGCCGCGGGAGTAGGCTACGTGGATGCACCCTTGGTTGCGGCGCTGGCAGCTGCTAGACTATGTTCTCGTCCGGAGGCGAGGTCCACAATACGTGCTGGTAACCAAGGCAATCCGCGATGCCGATGGTTGGACGGATCACTGCCTCCTCATCTCGCAGGTTAGGCTCCGACTTCAACCCCGACGAAGGCCCCAAGGTAAGCGACTGTCCGGTAAGTTAAATACTATTTTTTTAAATTTGCCTGCTCACTGTTTCGAGTTCAGCAACCAAATAACCGAGAAACTGGAGAACCTGCATGCTCCAGATAATAATGCCACCGTGGAAACACGACGGTGTCAACTGCAAAATGTCATCCAGTCCACCGCCCTCGAAGTCCTCAGACGCGCACACTGTCAACACGAGGAATGGTTTAATGACAATGATGCCGACATCAGCAGCTTACTTGCGGAGAATAATGGACTACACAAAGCCTACATGGACCTTTGGACTGACGCCAGCAAAGCAGCCTTCTTCAGATGCCCCCGCCTTGTACAGCAACGGCTGGGGGAGATGCAGGATGCCTGGATGATCTGAAAGGCTGAGGAAATCCAGGGGTATATGAACCGCAATGAAATGAAAAACTTTTTTAAAGCCATCAAGTCCATCTACGGCCCCTGCATCAAGGGGACCGCACCGCTGTTGAACTCTGACGGCACAACACTGCTGACAGAAAAATCGCAAATTCTGAAGCGCTTGGCCGAGCACTTCAGAAGTGTCCTTTATTGCTCATCAGCCATCTCCGATGTTGCCATTGACCGGCACCCTCAAGTGGACACGAACAATGACCTGGATCTGCCACCTTCCCTACGAAAAACCATCCGGGCAGTGCAGCAGATTTCCAGCGGCAAAGCACCGGGATCCGACGCAATCCCACCGGAAATCTACAAGCACGGCGGGCTCCGGTTGATAGCAGAACTCGCAACACACTTTCAGGTGATGTGACACCAAGGACAAAGTTCCTAAGGATTTGAAAGACGCGACCATCGTACATCTCTACAAGCGGAAGGGTAACCAGCAACTCTGTGATAACCACAGAGGCATCTCTTTGCTCAACATCGCCGGGAAGATCTTTGCCCGTATACTTCTCAATCATCTGAACGGCCACCTAGAGCAGGGCCTGCTTCCGGAAGGCCAATGTGGCTTCCATCGACACCGCGAACAACCAAAATGATGTTTGCCAGCCACCATCTACAATAGAAATGCCAGGAGATGCGAATCCACCACTACACTACCTTCGTAGATCTGACGAAAGCCTGGTGAATTGCGACGGAATGTGGAACGGCATGCAGAAATTCAGCTGTCCTGAGCAGTTCACGCACATGGTGCGTCAGCTTCATGACGGGATGATGGCTCTCGTCACTGACAACGGGACGGTATCCAAAGCATTCGCAGTAACCAACGGAGTGAAGCAGGGCTGCGTACTGGCCCCCACCCTCTTCAGTCTCATGTTCTCTGCTATGCTACTGCACACCCAGCGTGATTAGCACCCTGGGATCCACATTGCCTAAAGAACTGATGGGTACCTTCTCAACAGGCGGCGTATGCAGGCCCCAACGCGAGTGTCTACGACTACAGTCCATGACTTGCTCTTCGCGGACGACTGTGCCCTTAACACCGTGATGGAGGAGGACATGCAAATGAGTATGGACCTCTTCGCCGCAGGCTGAGCCGATTTTGGATTTACAATCAGTGCAGCCAAAATGGTGCTCATACACCAACTACCACCCAGGGCGGAATTTAATGTTCACCAAATCAATGTCAACGGCACTCAAATCAAAATGTGAAAACCTTTACTAATCTGGAAAGCACTCTGTCACACAATACGAGAATCGATGACGAGGTTGCCCAACGGATCTCCAAAGCCAGTCAGACCTTCGGCCGACTGCAGGCCTCCATGTGGAATTGCTACGGTATTCACCTGAACACCAAACTGAAAATGTACAAGGCCGTCGTCTTGATGACACTCCTTTACGGAGCGGAAACCTGGACCGTCTACTCGAACAGAGCTAGGAAGCTGAATCACTTCCGTCTCAGCTGCCTCCGCAGAATACTGAAGCTGAGTTGACAAGACAGGATCCCGGACACGGAAGTCCTCGAGCGGACGTGAATCCTTAGCATCCACGCCAGGCTGAGGCAAGTGCAACTGCGATGGAGTGGCCACCTGGTGAGAATGAACAACGAACGACTACCCAAACGACATTTCTACGGAGATATCGCTATGGGTGCTCGCCGACAGGGAGGTCAAAAATAGCGCTACAAGGACACTTTGAAGAAATATCTGAAGCAACTGCAAATCAACCCAGTGACCTGGGAGGATCTCGTGCAGGATATACCACCATGGAGAAGATCCATGAAGGCTGGTTTAGCCATCTATGAGGCCAACCGGATCGCCGCCGTCAAGGCCAAAAGAGCAGCACGAAAGTCACCAACGCCCCGGACCAATACCGTCAACGCCCAGGCCCTTCCAACATGCCCACGCTGTCAACGCACATCCCGCGCACGAATCGGCCTGGTCGGAAATTCTCGAACTCAATGCAACAACAATCCCGCAACATAAAACTCTGCCTCACCTGCCTCAAACCTCACGATGATGCCGACAATCCCAAGCACTGATAACAACTTAATCGATGCCCACCACCCTCGATCACCGACAACATCATCCCTCCACCACCCCCTGCGCCGATCCCGGCAACGAGCACCACTTGCCCTAATCCAACCATATCAGTGGCTCCCTCCGACTACCCGTCACACGCTACCTCCAACACCACCACCAAAGCCCCCAGTACCAGCGATGGGGACTCGGTGCTAACCTGTGCTCATTGCGATCGCACATTCACGTCACACATCGGGTTGGTGGGTCACTTGCGAGTCCATCGCACAGAGACTGGCGAACCAGTGCCTGGAGTACCAACACACAGCATAGACCGCCTCCTCCAATGCCCTCACTGCCCCACACATTCACTCACCGCATGGTACTGCTCGGTCACATGCGCATCCACGAAAGTGGAATCCACCGCGATGCCAACACATGTGATGTGTGATCTGAGCTTGAGAATATCAGGGTGGGATAAGTGCCTTGGCGTGGAAGGTTGCCAACTGACGGGATAACTTGGACCACGTGGTCAGCCCAATGTGTGTTTTGTGTGGAGTGGCTGACTGGTGGACTGAGAGTCAGGCTGCAATGTCTCCTTCTTTATGTGTCCTTTATGGTAATCCAACTCCGTGGGATACGAGCCAGGTGTGACAGCACGCTCAGGACCGTGCCTGCCGCCTGCGCCCAATCCCGCCTCTGGTCTTCTAGTCTCTGTAATGACACCGGGCTCAGGTGAATGAGGAGGAGAGAGTGTGGTATCTGCAGCCCAAGTCATAATATCACTTAAAACTAATCCATGCGCAAGTCACCCTCCCTGCACCACCATCTTGTGGAGCATACGATGGACATCGTCGGACTACGACGGTCAAACTTTCAGGTTCAAACATGTCAACCTATGCCTTTGAAGCTAGTCAAATGATTATTAAAAATAACTTAAAGTATCATTTTCACCAAAAGCCCTGAAAGTTATCAACACAGACACCACCAGAAAAATCATGGTCCAGGACGGAATGAAGTGTACGCCGATCTCTTTTCTGTGACCCACATGTTCAGACTTGCTATCAGTACCTGCTCTAAACGTGTCTAACTGCGAGGTGCTTAAATAGATTTGAACCCAAATAAAATATTGCCCGTAATTTTTGGCGGTCTTTTCACTGTGAGGAGTACAGCTCTGCTCTGACCTAAGTTGGCACAAATCCACCACAAAATTACTGAGCTTTTTACTTCATTTCGGAGAGCACAATATCCGGTATCCCTGTTAACAAAAGCTTATTTCTTTACTCAACTGTCATAGCAGAATGTGATTTCACCATGCCAATTTTTATGTGAGTTAAAAAAGACACTTTCGTTCCCCTCCTAATTATTCAGAACTGGGGCCTTTGTTGTAGTCGCGCAACGAGGAACAGTCATCATTTGAAAAGGCGAACCCAAAATAGCCATTAAAAACAGAAATTCCTGTTGGAAGCGCAGGTACCAGGCGATATTCTGTCGCTTGAGGACATAGTTGCGGGGAGTTCGGCTCATCAGTGGGTCACCCAGTATTCTCCATGTGCTTTCTGGTATGCACTCCACTTTTAAATTGCGGGTCTATACGTTCCTAAGATATTAAATAACAAACTTGGAGTCAATCAGTCGGAAAGTCTATATGAATGTGTGAGCCGAAATTTTTTAGCCACAACGGCATAACCACGTACTATTCAGTGAACTGCCAACAGGCAGGCCGTAGAGGTACTAGTTAAAAGCAAGGACTCTCTTGGTTGGGTTTTCTGGGAAGATTTATTGCAAAAGCGGCTTATTACTATAAAACAAGTCAAGTAGTAATGTCAAAGCAATTTTAAAAAACCAATAAAGGCTGGAATAAAATTTTCGATTTCTTAGTATCCGCCAGGTATAAAAACGGCCCAAATACCACTGGAAACGACTATCGTATATTATTAAACACACTAGTCAACGACCACGAAAACTTTAACTCAAATGTCACGTTAGGCTTGGCTGGCTTAAGCAAGCTAGTCAATGAGAATAGATGATTATAGACACCTTCACCTTTTTGGCATTCCTCATAAACCACTACTTCTTCTTCATTCTAGGTTTTGACAGTTTTGTGAGCTTCATTAACCATCTCTGTCAAGTGAAGGAATATCTGCAGCACGCAAAATCTGCGCGTTCACCTTTTGGTCATGGAATTCAAACTGAAGATATTCGACGGATAATGCTACGTGAGACGACATTAAATTTTGTAGGAAAGGTCTTTAGCGAGTAGGGCTCAATCATTTAATTTTTATAACAACGACTGAGCTCAGTGGGGAACTGTCGTTTATCAGTCACCACGACCTAATTAAATAAGAGAAAAGGGAAGCTTGCGTATTGCACCTTATCAGGTGACTAATCCTAACATGGCAAGCTAATTGGAAGCAATAGTCTGATGGGGAATTCTTATTTTAGTTTGTCCCTTGTTATCTTATTGTGAATGATTTCGCCGGGGAAAGTTAAACCACCAAAATTTGTTTCCTCCTCAGCAACACCTAGAAAATTGAATTTGCATAATGCTGAATTATCTTTTATATGATCAGCCTCCTTCAGCACCAGCTAGTAACCTGACAACCAATTTCACGTACAAAATACTGGATTGATGAAAATGAATGGGAATTCCCAAGACCAAAAGCCCCTTTTTCGTTGTTTTCGCAATTACTAACAAATTGATACGGGACATGAGGTGCATGAAGTTTGCACCTAAATTTTATGTTGGATTGTAGGAACTGTTTGGCAAGACACCCGAATAGGAAACCTCACGCTAGGTTTCAGGGAGATTACTGTTTGTGCTAACGTTATGGGTAGTGTTGTGATGAGGTTATGGTTACCGTTAGCTTTGGAGTTTGCGTTAGTGTTAAGACATGACACTAGAATGGGGATTCCTATTTAAGTTTCGTTCGAAGTGGTTTAACGAGAAGGGATTGGTGGACTCGGTTTATACACAGTCGAGAAGAGAAGCTTATGTCAGGTGGCTGACTTTTGACTTTTGACTTAACCGGCTACAGAAAACTTGCAAATGTAAAAAATATTTGCTTTTCATAGTCAACCGTTCAAGTTCTGTCTTCCGAAAAACCACTGTCTGAACGGATTGAAAATTGACTTTAAACAAAATGCCTACCTTGGAGGTGTGTGAGACGCTAGCATGAATTAGCTTGACTGAAGTGGTTAGACGACCTTGTAACCCCGAACTTCCCGATAATTATCCTTAAAAAGTTTTGACTTGTACATAACATCTAGTTTGATTTTGCCGGTTAAACGGCAACTTAGATGACGAAATGCATGCAAATGCGACCCATTTTATTTCCTGAGTATTGTCATTGAACAAGTAGTCAGTGTGGCAGGTTTTCATTCGTATCAATCCAATAAATAATCATATTAACATAAAGCCTGACGTTCAGAAATACTTGCTTTAGCAGCCCGCTCATTTGGAAAGCCTTGTTTACTTCCAGGTATCTAAATAGGTTAAGAAGGTAAAATAAATCGAATTTTGAAATGTTTGAATGCTCTCGGATAGGGTTTTGAAGCTCCCTCAACTAAGCGAAGAGGTTGAAGAATTGAGGTAACGGTCGCTGCCTCGAAGATCACTGAACTTGATTAGTCTTATCCAAGCTAAATTACGGGATCTGAGAAACATGTAAGTAGTTCACATGTAAGGCCATCGAATGTCCACTAAGTTTAGTAGAAAGTGTTTAACCCGAAACAGAGGTGAGATGCTTCTAGAACAGGTCATTTCTTCGGGGTTTATAAGATGCCGCAGGGTGCAGCTATTCGGCCGGTCGTAATAAGCCAGCGAAAAAAGGCTACCTAGAGCACGCACCTTTGACCATATATTTATGAAACACATATCAGAAAAGTCAATAAAATGATATTGGGTATACAGAGCCAGCCTTTGTTTTTTTAAAAGGCGCAGTCTAAGGGAATGGAGAAATCGATTTTAACAGAATGCCGCTCATAGGTGCATTCAAGGTTAACCTTCTAATTCACATGGCTGCAGGTATCTATTGTTTGCTGGAGCCTTCTAGCTGGAAAAATTTGTCCCCCATAGCAATTCGAAAATCCCGATAGTAGAATAGATCCTGATGGTCATTAAGCAACTTGTGGACTGAAAGTTTCGGAAAACCTGTTTGGTAGTTAGTTCAGCGGATGGAATTGGTGGCTTTTGTATGTCACAGAACAGCAGGCACTTTGAAAATGGCTCAGCTGTCCCAAGAATATGTCTATATTGAACCGTTATAGTTCCCTTCGCGGTTTCGAATCTCGTCAAGGCTGCGGAGGGCAATGCAGTTGTCCACCCTGAAGGTCTGCAGTGTGGAAATTTGGAAGAGGACTTGGTAACTACGAGGATAAGATGACATTCAAAAAAGCCAACTATTTACCCACTAATAGAATGTTTCAGTTGAAGTCTTTTGCAAATCTGTACTTCGTTGACTTCATGTTGTGTTTAAGATGAATGACTGTTAAGCAAGAGCGCAATATGCAACCTAACCCAGGGAACAAAGAATACGTCAGAGGATAATATGCTACCGCATTACATACCAACCTAGCCCTAACTCTATCAAATGTGCTCGTTAATGTTAGAATTCGTTGTCAGATTAGTAGCGTGGTAGGAGGACCAATGTATCTCGTCAAATTTCAACCTAAAATTGGCGACTATTAGGACGCCAAGTTAGTTTCAAAACGCATGTGTTTTACTGTGGTCGCAGAACCAGCCTCGTGCTTGCTCTCGTTGAGGGTCCATAACAACGGGAGTCAGTTCGGCTAGGAATGATATGACGCATGTTGGTTGGCGTGAGGTAAATCCACCGGATCTCACACACACGTCGGGGCAAAAAACTATTGTGCGACCCTACTAACCCCTGCAACGAATGCATGCCCTAACGAAAACAATGCATAAGGTTAGGATAAGGTTGGCACTCTTCTTTTTCTTCATTTAGCCCCATCCATAAAAAGCTTCTACCACCACTTCAGTAGTACTTACTCACTGACCTATCCTTTGCTCCCAGAGTTGGGTCGCACATTCCGTTCTTAACGATTTTTCCACTTTGTTAACCTGTTTCATAAGTCCTCCAGATTGCGACTTTACTAAATTAAATCATATGCTCGAATACGATATTTTATCAATTCATTAAAGCTGGTGGCAACATTTCTGGAAGTAGAGTAAAAAAACACATGATAATCTAATCCGCTATAAAATTTTCTCTTGAAGAGCACTGCTATTTTGTAAATTTTTCCGCAGGAATTTGGATGTGTCAAAGACAATTTAGATGATAACTTGTGTGCTAATTTGAATTCAGATAGCCGTACAAGTTGTGCCCCGAAATCCTAGTTTAATAGTCACGTTGATCAAATGGCCTCCCCTTTTGAGACAGACCACATTGCTTATGAGTACATTTACCGCTGTGTTTTGCTTACCTATTTCAAAATTTGCCCCGCCTGAAGTCATTGATAGCATAGTACTTGACGAACAAATCATGAATTTCCAACGTTCTCACCCACCTTCACCACGAGTTGTCTACTAAATCATTTAGCAGTAATTGGCTTCGAAAATCACCATATAACAAACCCTTTATTCGGAACGAAAAACCGGGTAGACAAGAATGCGTTGCTTTTTCCATTTGCCACTGGTTGGGCCCTGCTTGACACACCCGATGGCAATCCGTGCGTACATCGGTCTCCGGCCACCGGTAGAGGAAATGTCAAGTCCATCTTGAAAATATACTTATCTCCATAAGAGGGTGAGCAAAAGGAATGACACTCGAAGAAAGGATACTAGGAGGTGGGTTTTACCAACATTTGAAACACCAAAGAAGAAAATCCCGGACAAATTTTCTTTGTTCAAGAACTCAGAATCTACTAGCCAAGACTCAGGCGTACGCCAAAACAGGTTTAACATCCCCTGTGTGTGTTTGGCCTACATGAAATGGCATTTTTGGGCGTGAGTCCACAATTCAACCCATCCGGAAGCGAACCCTTTGCGAAAAGCTACAGACGAAAATTGGGAAAACTAGAGCAATCCATTCCGGGGGAATAAATTTCATCAGTCAGCCAGACACTAACTAGATTTGTTGACTTAACCGAGTTCCAAATCCAAGTAAAAGGGAGAGCTGAAGGTTTGAATTAATTCTTTTATGGTCTCAAGCTGCAGCCTACCAGTTGAGCTCGGACGATAAAAACGAGCATGGCAAAGTTTCAGGAAAGTTGGCCGTGAATTACTCATGAGGGCGGGAAAACTATGAAACCTCATCCAAAAGAGGATCAAAACAATATTTTTACTTTGGTATTAGCAGTAAACACACACACACACACACTTGGCATGCAGCCCTCCCCTATCCCAACTGATGCATACAGGCAGATAATATAAGCCTAGCCAAGCTATTTTTAGTGATGGAGTGTTCCGATAAGGACTGTAGACTCCGGTCTCCTCACGTTTACCCACCCCTAGACCTCCTCCAGGAGAGTTTTGAAATGAAATGCGATGTAATTCCTACGTGCGGTAGTTTCGGCTGCATCGGATATCACGCTCTTTGATGGGTCTGTGCATGCAAGCAGGTTTGACAGTAAAATCCTCTTCAGAACCGTTTGTCGAACCGTAACCTGAAAGAGGAGGAGCAATGCATTGCTGGGTTGTTATTGTGAAGACAGAACGGTCAGTTTACGGCCTGACTCTTTTTGTACATGGTTTCACTTGCCAAGCAGATGGTTAGCGGTACTGAAGGTTAACGTTTGACAGCGGGGTGTATAGCAGAAGAAACAGCCTGATTCAGGATGTCTGGCTAGATGTCTACTAAAGGCAGCTAAGTACAGCTCCCGCATGCTTTTATCCGTTTCAATTACATAAAAATATCTATCTGAGAAACTGTTTGGAAGTTGGGATTGTGAAAAATTTAAAGAGAACCTAAATGACCTTCAGGAAAGCGCAAAAATATTCGATTAGTTAACAATAATTTGTGGTCGGACTAATGACGAAGGAAGGCGTTTGTCGTGCCTCATGGGGAAAGCGATGGGCCCCAATCTGGTTTCTCTCTTTGTATGGCATCAGTGCTGCACCTACTGCGTGGTGCACAGGCTGGACGTCGTCATTTGCCATGACAGAAATGTCAGTGGTGCTCTTTTTGAAGTTTTGTCCGCTTAAACGTGAGTACAGAGAAAGATGAAAAAGGAACGCATCCACGGTTAGCCTGTCTCTATTAAAGTGAGCTCAAAGGAGAAGACTTACGTGATCTACGTCCGTGACGGAACAACTCCATACAGGTACTCCTCGATTTATGAACTTTAAGTTATGCGCACGAAGAGCATTGCAAGTCCTATTTCTGTGCGCTGTGCTCCAGATGGGTACATGGTTATTGAGTTATTATCTCGATTACTTATGAATGTAAATTTGAAAGCAGTTTAATGTGAAATGAAATGTTGTTAGAAAACGGTTTACTGGAGATTTCGAGTTACAAGTGTCCCTATAATGAACAACATTCATCACTTGCTACTCGTACTCTCTCTCTCTCTCTGAATATTTTACATTTAATGGAAACCCTCTTCTGCTTTGTAATTAAACTGGCAACTGTCAAGGATTGTGATTTACAGTGCTCCAAAAATAGGTAGGGAAAATTTGAAATTAACTGACAAGGAATGTCAGATAAACAAAATTCACCTTGTTTTGGAGTAAATAAGCCAGCTTTTGTATATGAAAGCTACATTTGTGGAGGTAAGTGCGCATAACTGGAAGAATAGTCAGAACCGCACGAAAAATACATTCCCTTGTCTAAGTGGAGTTTTATTATCTTTTATTTTCTGGCGTTAGAGAGAAATACACACACAATGGTACCCTAAGCTATTTACTTATCCTCTTTAAGACACCAAGATAATTTGTAAGTGGAGAACCGAAACAAAATATCAACACAAATTCTGACTGGCTAAACCCGTGTTCGAATGTAGTTTGTGAGGAAATTATGATGGTTTTCGCATTAAGTTTGCAGGAGAACACACCTTAGTGAAACATTTTGCTTAAGAAATGTTTCCGGCCTTAACAAACCAGCAATTGTGGAATCCTATGAGACACGCAATAATCCTATGTATTTTACGCGCACAAGACAAACTCGGCAGAGAGATAAAGAGAAATACGAAAAAGAGATGAAGACATTTCTCTACAGTTCCAAACTCCACAAAGCCACTGTCCATAGTTCCTAAGATATATAAATTATTAAACTTACTGTGGGAAAAGCCTCCACCGATAAGGTCATGGAACATGCCCGTTTCATTGCACCTTGGGGCTCAATAAAGTGCCCTGTGAGCAGTAAAAAAGGTTAATGATTATACAAGAAGGAATACCAGCCATTTCTTGTTTATTAGCAATCATCAGTCAGTCATACAAAATTCCAGGCGTCGTAACGTGAGCTTTAAACCCAGAACAAGCAGTTCGGGCTTCACTAAAATACCAAAGAATCCGATTCAAATACAAAGTCATCCGATTGCGGTTTTTGTATATTTAGCTGACGTCCACTAATAAGACAGGCACACCTAGCTCAGCACTCCTTCCCGTATATAATACCAGTTGCTATGAGAGTACCTGCCAAGCCTGAAGGCCCAACGAGATCAAGCTGAGCCTAGAACACACTTTTAGCCCCCCTCCAATTGCTGGTCGCAACCGAGGGAACAGCGGGCACCCGACGTAATGTTAGAGACTTGGACTACATGACGCTCAATTTTCAAAAATACTGGGTTAGTTGCATGTTCTGCAGACCTTTAGTTGGGTATGGCGAACTGACATCTTCTTAAAATCCGAAACTGGCCATCCCAGTCTTTCTTGTCCGTTTTGGCAGCCTCAGGAAGGGTTAGCCAAAATACTGAAACACGTTTACGATTAAGATCAAATAACCCATATTGTGATCCCAAGAAATTTCAGATAGGTCATTTGATTGCATGCCTTTTAAATCACCTGCAAAATGTGCACTAATGGAAAAATCTACAATATGAAATTTCCTTTGATGTTCAATGTCCTTATTAATTCAAATATTTTTATAGGAAACCTAAGCTAAAATATTTCGTCTTGTACTCATTTGGCAGCAGTTAACATCTTCATGTTATATACTCGATGAACGTTAATATTAAGGCTTTAAAAACGCTTTCAGTTTTCCGAATATTTTGGAGCAAGGTCTGCCATTGCATTTGCGTTTAGGGCTTTCAGTATTCAGGCTGTATGCTTTCCGCATCCGTATATTCCCCCATCTCATTAAGATGATGTAATATAGAACCCATAAAGTTTACTTATGAATTTGGATTATGAAGACTATTTGGTGAACAACTAGTCTTCTGAATCCTTTGCTGGGAATTTGGATTATGTTTCATACTCATAAGATTCGAAGCGATTTTAATGGCACTTTTATGGTCGAAAAAATCTCCTATGTTATAGCGCTTTTAAAATTTAAATAAAGTCTTTCTTTGACTAGAAAATCTGAAAAAACAGAAAAAGCTAGGAAACGAGTAAACAAAATTCTATTTTTGCATATGTCCTATAAAATATGCTTGGAAGTATACGGGCACCAAAATCAATATACAATATTAACAGTACGCAAGTATTCCACTTTTCGAAAGTGGACTTTGGAGTCAATCGATTTCAGAAGCCACCGTCCTTTCCTGTTTGATACATCATGGTGATCGATATCATAATTCCACTTAAGAAATTGTTCTTAATCAAAGACTTATTTCAGAATTTTCGCTAAAATTTAATTATTTTGGTCATTAAACGTATATGGGAAGCTAATTACGCCGCAAAACACCACTGTTATTTTCGGGCCATTACTTCTGTCACTTTCTGCCACCGCAAATCCCCATCTGGCCCAGGTACGGAGGAAGTCCAAACCGCGGCATGATTTGTTCAGGCTAATTACAGAACGCTAGAACAGTCTCGTAAGCCGGACCAATTTACTTTTTTAGCAAAATTCGAATGCAATAATGATTGTTTAGAAACCGATCCAGGCAGTCATTTGTTCAAATTAAAACGAGAATATGCTAAACGAACAGTAGCACAATTGGCATCCATTTTATTAACTTAATTTTTCTGAACTGCACCAACATGCGCAACAGGGAACTGAACAACACCTTGCCAAAATACAACTCCATTGGTGAACCCATAAACTCTTTGGAGGAAACTCACCCAAAATATGTAGAAAGTTACCAGTTAGGATCTTGGCCACAGCGAAGATGAACCCTCACCTCAGCCTCTCGGTTTGAATTCTAATGGGCAACTTTTCACAGAGGATGTGGCCCTGAGCAAAGTGAAATGGCATCCACAGTCAAAATAAGAAGTTATAAAACCATGTTTTTTTGGTATTTTGAAATACTTCTGCTTAACGGCAGACAGAAAAAGAGGATATAACGCGCAAAAAATTTCACTGCCATCCAAAACGCAATCCTTATCCCAGTAACTAAATAAATATATGGCTGAGCGCGCAAAATCATAAAGTAGGCAAGAGATTCCTTCTGCTTAGCAGGTGCGTGATTGAAACAAGTTAGCCTGCTCATTAAACAAAGTGAAATTTCTCTGTCTATTAATTTTATTCGCAGAAGCCCAGTTAATGCCACTTATTAATTTGAAGATTTCGTTTGACAATGGGCAAAAAGTCTGAATTCGCAATCGAAATGGAAAATTCTTAAGTGATCAATTAAAAAGCGCAGTTTCTTATGCATAATTCATAAAAACCGAATAACACTAGCTTATAAATTCGGCCAAAACTAAGTTACATACTGGAGAAAAGGTTTTTTGAAAATTGTCAGAGTATCAAAAAAGAGATCAGAAGGAGATGATGTTATCGCCTGCAGTTTTGGATTCTCCCTTGAACCCCGTATCAGAGAGAGAAGCATAACCTGCGCTACGGTCGGCTCGACGTCGGGAAACATTTGCCCTCTGGGAGTCATCTACCTAGGCGCCAATAGTTGAAATTTCAGAGAACTTTTGTCATGTAACGTGCACGGATGAATCCGTTTGTGATAACAAGACTGCAAGGCCTGGTGCCATCAAGTTAGCTGAATAGCTCAAATGGTATATGAGCTCAACGGTTTTTTACGCACTGTGGTGCTTACTGGAAAGACCGTTCTAGCTGATTTAAATTTGGTCCTTTTCTGAACAAGTGCAATGTCAACTTCATTAAAACAAAGCAATCAATAATATGGCTTATTTTGTAAATTTTGCAGACATTGAATCGAAGTGCCAGTATTTACTGCTGGGCAAAAACATTTACTGACAGTCGTTTGAAAACATTTAATCTGGGATTTTGTAGCTGATTTCAAAAGGAACGACTTCTTCACAAGACCGGAAAAGCTGCCCAATATCTTGCCAGCATAATATATCCGCATGTGCACAGACAGTAGCAATGCATTCTCAATTGGTCAAAATCTGATTTCGAAGAAGGCGACAGAATAAACTCCACATTTTTAAGGAAGATTAAAGAAGTCTGCTGATTTATGCAGAGATCATTTGCAATACTGGTATAAAAGATAGACTAGTAGTGCCTATTTTCGCTAACAGAAACATCTTATCAAGTAAAACGCTCCGTTATCAATTAAAGTGGCTGCTATCTAGCTAAAAATGAGCGGAGGAACCTCACCTGCTTACCTAAAGATCGCACACATAACTTGGACCGCAAGATCATTCTGCTGGACAATTGTGGATGCACAGCCCGAAATAATGTTTCCACGTAGTGTTCATGGATGCTACGTGTTCGTCTTGACTTCTGCGATACATATTGCTGTGAGGAAGAGTTCTGCATTCTGTCAAATCGTAGTAATCAGAAAATTGGTAAACCTGTTTGTACTGATGAGGAGACGAGCATTGTTTCTCAGATAAGATCTAATGTGACTAAGGTAACCTTAGGAAGCTGATCTTATATTTATACTTGCATTTATATTGCTAATCAATAGAATGTTTACATAACTCCACTTCTTTTAATTTTTTGTAGTTAACGATCGCTTTTTTATGTATTTGTCTTCTGTATTAGGAACACAAAAGCGCAGGGTCTACTTTTGTTCTCTGACAGTATTGCATATCCAAAATAAATTTAATATTATGTCAAGATATTTCCATTTAGCAAACGTGACGCAAAAAATACTGAGGGCTGAAATTTACACGCACCATGGCTTCTGGCACATTTTTCCTCTTAAATGATTGATTACTTTTAAATTTACGGTCGCAATCAGGGTTATTCAAGGGGTACTTCTTCCATTTCACGTACTGTTAGATTATTCTGAAAGGGCCAATCAAGTGAAACCTCAAATTTCCAAATCCTTATGATTTGTGAAACTGCTCACTTAAAACGCTAAGATGAATTTTCAGCCTCATCACTATACTGCGCAGTTAATCTCGATTATTCCGCCAGCATACGTTTACCACAGTATTTCACTATAATCGAAGTTTTGAAACACTTGAAAGACAAGGCTTAACCAAGAGGCGTTAGGAAGATCAGACAGGTGGCATTACTGCGTACATAATGAAAATTTTGTTCAACCTGTTTCATCTCGTAACTTTTCCTTATAAATTCCAAATTCTGAGACATCTTAGTCAAAAACGAAATGAGCGACCTGCTACAGAAAGGAATAGCAAGATCAAAATTAAGTCTTGTCCTTACACTGCGGGTTTAACGTTCAAGTATTGTATGAAATTACTGACAAAGAGTTACAGAACGGAGGTGAAACGTTGATGTGTCCCCACTCCTCTTTTATCTCACTGGGAGTTGACTGATTCAAATTCTAAAGCGTTCAAAAACTTGGAAAAAAATTACCACGCGCGAACATCTCGGCAACATTGAAGCGTGTGGTATGCCCCGTTGGACGGATAATCACATTATCTCCTTGGCAGTCACACCAAATGTCTAACTTCCAATCGAGTCTTCTATGATGCAAAGTTTAGTCTGACCTCTCGTGAAAGTACCGTTGAGGTGCCAACTCATGAAATGCTAACAGAAATGCTGTAAATGCTACTAAAGGAGGGTTGCAATATTAATTACCGTGCGGAATAATCCCAGACTAATTTCACTTATGTCAGGATGCCTGACTTTGAACAAACTGCCTCTCGGCCGATTGCATCAACTTAACTAATACTTCTGCTGAATTAATGGGAATTTTTCGAATCCTGCTGTCTTTATAAATTTAAATGTGCTTTGAAGAAAAATACTTACACTTATTTGATAGTAAATGACGATTTTTTTAAATAGAATACTTTTATTTTACGAGAGTCCTAACTATGAGATTTTTCAAACTTTGAAATAGTCATTCAAAACCAAAATACTTGCCCTTTTAGTAGTGCTGCTTAGAAAGGATAAAGCATCGTCCCCATCAATTGCAAAATTTTGTGAGAAATCTATGACTCCTTTCTAATAGTGTAGCAACTTCGTTGATTTTCTTTAGAACAAAGCTATGCAGTTTGTTGCTTGGAAACCTTGAATGCAAGTGTAACGTTAAATCTGTTGCTTAAATAAGCCAAGAATCAAAAGATTATTTTTTAATCCAAGAGATGCTCCTTTTAGTTTGAACTGTGACGATGACGTAATTTGCTAGCAAATGAGTGCAGGATGGAATACCTTATACATGTTTTCTATAAAATACCTTTAAGTTCATGAGGACACCGAAAATCAATTTAAAAAAATCAAACGAATTGAGAACTCGTTTCTACATAACATGGCCGACCAGATAGAAACTGGTTAAAAATCAAGGATCCTGACGTGACTGAAAGATCTTGAATTTATGCTGCATAATCATTAATTTTAGAACTCTTCTTAAGTAAAATTTACGAATCAAAAACAAATTACCGAAGTTCGGCAAATATGTCATGATATCGACCGTAAACCGAGAGCAAAGCTCACACCCTGGAAGCCAGTGGATTGCAGACCGAGTAACGTTGGTAGTCAGGGCTCCCACATTGACAGTTTGACGTCGTCGTTGTACACGATGTCCATCGCATGCCTCACAGCAAGTCTAGCGTATCTACCGCGTGGCCCGTTTTGGGGCCCGACGTTGATGAATTTGTACGGGAAGAGTGACCAGTTTGTCGAGGGTAATGACGCATTCAGTGCCAACCTCTCGAATTATACTCCAAGTTCGACATAGTCCTATTCAGAGGACGAAGCATTAGATTGCAAGATAGCAAGCTCTGAGCCATACGCAACCTGCGATACAATAATTTATCACATGTGGTCCTAGGATATTTGAGATAACCTTTTAGAAAATGCACATGAAAAGACGCGCCACGTCTCCCGCAAAATTAGTGACCTTGCGCAAGTTTCCATGAATGACTGCTATCGAATCATAATCTTAATCATAAGCGTAACCAAAACCCTAACCCTAAAATTAACCCCAACCTTTATCATTACCATCAGCAAAAGCGTACGTTAAGCCTGATGCTAACCATAACCTAGAACTAATTCCCTGTTGAAATCAGTGCAAGTCTGTCACAATAGGAAGGGCTCCTATGCCCGCGTCTTGCATTGCCAACGAGGAAGACAAAAGGGATTGCGATGATCATCTCCAGCCAACCATATCATACGTATGCACGATATTAGTTACCACGTCGGGCCAACGGGTGGTCAGTTTAAATATGTTTTCAGGTTGTTTAACGTCGACCTTCTAATCCATCATAAGTCAACTGATATATTTTGAAAGTACTAGTCAGAAAACAGATTGAATTGACTGTTCTGTGCGTGTTCGCTAAGGTTTTGCTGGAAGCACACGACTGTCGGTTGGCTCTCGGAAACGACTAGTAGAGGCGCAGGCTAGAGACCAGAATGTTACAGACCGGATTTCTGACAAACATACAGGATTCTGGACGCAAAACACGCTAGTGAAACAATTTTATCTGGATAAGTTTTTGATTAATCAACCCAGCTGCATGCTGCAGCTTTCTAGTTGGAGCTTACAACATAAGCTTAGCCCCTTGGGACATCGAAAATTGCTCAATATTTTCAGTAGATAATTTGGGAAGGTAACCATTTAACTGGTGTAGTTTTTTTACCCGGTCCCTTGAAATGTTCCTCACATAGAAAAAAATGGTACCTTATCAGAACTAGCTGCTGATAATGCTATTATTGACTGTGTTTGTGCGCGAGGGTGTGCAGTGAATACTCAGTTCAGAGAGCCGAGATGCAAACTGAGTATTTGCTGCACATATGACAGTTCGCCCGTCGATTTCGACGAGGTACACCGTATGCTCCACACCAGGTGGTGCAGGAACGTTGACATGCGCGTGAATTAGTTTTAAGTGATAGTAGCCTTGCTCTGCAGCTACCGCACTCTCTTCTCCTACCCCACCTGAGCCCGGTGTCAAGACAGAGTCAAGAAGACCGGAGATGGGAGAGAGCGCAGGTGGCTGGCGCGGCCGGAGCCGCCCCTGGGCGTGCCACCACACCTGGCTCGGATCCCACAGAGTGGGAGTGCCATAAAGGCCACATTAAGAAGGAGCCATTGCAACCTGACTCTCAGTCCGCCAGTCAGCCACTACACATAAAACACACAATTAGGCTGACCAGGCGGTCCGAGTTATCCCGTCAGTTGGCAACCTTCCAAGCCACGGCTTTTAGCGCACCGTGATAGTTTTAAGCGCGTCAGACTGTTTATAGTGAGGAAAATGCGCTGAGCTGTCGACCTCACTCTCTCCCCTACCCCACAATCAGACCACAAGCAGACTGCACATATACGACAGTTCGACCGTCGTAGTCCGACGATGTCCACCGTATGCTCCATGGAAAAGTGGAGCAGGGACGGTGACTTGCGCATGATTTAGTTTAAAGTGATAGCAGACTTGCGCTTCATCTACCACACTCTCTCCTCCACCCCCACCTGAGCCCGGTGTCAAGACAGAGTCAAGAAAACTGGAGGTGGTAGAGGACGCAGGTGGCTGGGGCGGCTAGGTCCCCTAAGCCCTAGCCGCCCCCTAGGCGTGCCACCACATCTCTATGTTCGGAATTATTTATGGGAGTGCAACCTGAATAACACCTTCCGTGCCCTAATGTGGTCCCCATGTTGGTCCAACGCATCTACCACGTGGCCCGTTTAAGGCGCACAGACTGCACATATACGCACGCACACACGACAGTTCGACCGTCGATTTCGACGAGGTCCACCGTATGCTCCACACCAGGTGGTGCGGGGACGGTGACTTGCGCGTGATTTAGTTTAAAGTGATAGTAGACCTGCGCTGCATCTACCGCACTCTCTCCTCCTCCCCCACCTGAGCCCGGTGTCAAGACAGAGTCAAGAAGACCGGAGATGGGAGAGGGCGCAGGTGGCTGGCGCGGCCGGAGCCGCCCCTGGGCGTGCCACCACACCTGGCTCGGATCCCACGGAGTGGGAGTGCCATAAAGGCCACATTAAGAAGGAGCCATTGCAACCTGACTCTCAGTTTGCCAGTCAGCCACTCCACACAAAACACACATTGGGCTGACCACGCGGTTCGAGTTATCCCGTCAGTTGGCAACCTTCCAAGCCACGGCTTTTAGCGCACCGTGATAGTTTCAAGCGCGTCAGATTGTTTATAGTGAGGAAAATACGCTGAGCTCTCGACCTTACTCTCTCCCCCACCCCCACAGTCAGACCACTGTCCGAGCCGGTCAGTTGTCTGATGCGGAAGCGGTCGCAGCTGCTGGTGACCTCGTCTACGTGTACTACTTACACGACCTGGCCCCGCAAACACAAGCACCAGGATTTCACACAACAGGGGGTTGAACGGCTTACATCTCACATGTGTGAGATAGCCAGAGGTCACGTTACGAAGGAGCCATCACATCCTGACTCTCAGACCACCAGTCAGCCACTCCACACAACACACATTGGACTAACTGCGAGGTCTGAGTGAAATTGTCAGTTGGCAACCTTACAACCGCGGCGGTTAACGTTACCGGATACTCTTCTCCTCCCCCACCTGAGCCCGGTCTCACGACACAGGCAAGAAGACTGGAGATGACAGAGGTCGCAGGTGGCTGGTGCGGCCGGAGCCGCCCCTGGGCGTACCACCACACCTGGCTCGGATCCCACAGAGTGGGAGTGCCATAAAGACCACATTAAGAAGGAGCCATTGCAGCCTGACTCTCAGTCCGCCAGTCACCCACTTCACACAAAACACACGTTGGACTGACCACGCGGTCCGAGTTATCCCGTCAGTTGGCAACCTTCCAAGCCACGGCTTTTAGCGCACCGTGATAGTTTCAAGCGCGTCAGATTGTTTATAGTGAGGAACATGCACTGAGCTGTCGACCTCACTCTATCCCCAACCCCCACCATCAGACACTGTCCGAGCCGGTCAGTTGCCTGATGTGGGAGTGGGCGCATTGGCTGACGGATCGGCGTACCCGTCTTCGCGCGCCACAGCACGACCTGGCCCCCATAACGCACACACCAGGATTCACAAACTCAGGAGGTTATGGAGCAGCCATCGCCGTCTGACTCCCAGTCCACTGGTCAGCCACTCGACCCACACAGCACATACACTGAGCCGACGGCGTGGTCTGGTGGAAGCGTTAGATTGGCAGACTTCCCAGCCACGGTTTCTAGGAAACCGTGATATACTCTGGTAAATGGTGATTGTGAGGGTGTGGTCGATGCATCGGTGTAGGTAGTGATCGCTGATGTAGCTTAGCCTCCGGTGGTTAACCGGAGGTTGTCGTGGAGGCGCATGTGTCCTAATAGCCCATGCGGTGTGTAAATGTTCGGGAGCAGTGAGGGCAGTGAAGGCGGGCGCGTCGACTGTATGTCGGAGCCCCAGGCACTGGTTCACCAGCCTCCGTGCGATGGATTCGCAGGTGACCGACCAGGCCGATGCGTGAGTTGAAGGTGCGGGCGAAGTGTGGGCAGGAGAAATCGGTAGAGGCTGGGAGTATGTCATTCATGGTAGTGGGGATGGCAGGGGCGCTAAGAATGGCAGGAGCGGAGGGTGTGCATGGTGTATCGGTGTTCTCGGCATTGTGGTGTATTCCGCTGTCATGGATGCGCATGTGAACGAATAGGCCCATGCGATGAGTGAATGTGCGAGGACAGTGAGGGCAGTGGAGGCGACGATCTCTGCTGTGTGATGGTGTTCCAGGCACTGGCTCACCGGTCTCTGTACGATGTATTCGCAAGTGACTGACCAGGCCGATGCGTGAGGTGAATGCGCGGTCGCATTGAGTACAGCTTAGGAGAGATTCCCCATCGCTGATGGTGGTGGTGGTGGTAGTGAAGGCGGTGGTGGTTGCGGTGGTGGGGGTAACAGGCGATGAGTAGATGGATGTGGTCTCTATGATGGTGGGCGTAATGGAATTGATGCAAGGAGTGAGGGTGGGGGAGTCAGAAGGAGGGTTGGCAGAAGTTGACGTAGAAATTGGAATTGTCGGATTGTTGGTGCATTGCGTCCGAAGATGTCCAACCAGGCCGATTCGCGCGCGGAAGATGCGTTGACAGCGCGGGCATGTTGGCAGGCCCTGGGCATTGGCAGTGTTGGTCCGGGGCGCTGGTGACTTTCGTGCCGCTCTTTTGGCCTTGGCGGCGGTGATCCCGTTGGCCTCATAGATTGCTGAACCAGTCTTCACTGATCTTCTCCATGCCGGTCTATCCTGGGCGAGGTCCTCCCAGGTCGCCGAGTTGATTTGCAGTTGCTTCAGCGATTTCTTCAAAGTGTCCTTGTAGCGTCTTTTTGACCTCCCTGCCGACGAGAACCCGTAGCGACATCACCGTAGAAAAGTCGTTTGGGTAGTCGCTCGTCGTCCATTCTTACCAGGTGGCCGCTCCATCGCAGTTGCACTTGCCTCAGCATGGCATGGATGCTGAGGATTCCGGTCTGCTCCAGGACTTCCGTGTCCGGGATCCTGTCTTGCCATCTCAGCTTCAGTATTCTGCGGAGGCAGCTGGGATGAAAGTGATTCAGCTTCCTGGCTTGGTTCGAGTAGACGGTCCAGGTTTCCGCTCCGTAAAGGACTGTCGACAAGACGACGGCCTTGTACATCTTCAGTTTGTTGTTCAGGTGAATACCGTGGTGATTCCACACTGAGGCCTGCAGCCGGCCGAAGGCCTGACTAGCTTTGGAGATCCGTTGGGCAACCTCGTCATCGATTCTCGGTTTGCGCGACATCGTGCTTCCTATATTAGCGAAGGTTTCCAAGTTTTGAGTTGAGCACCGTTGACATTGATTCGAGGAGCATTGTATTCCGCGCTGGGTGGCGGCTGGTGCATGACAACCGTTTTGGCTGTACTGATTGTTAATCCAAAATCGGCGCAGCCTTCGGCGAAGAGGTCCATGCTCCTTTGCATGTCCTCCTCCGTCACGGTGTTAAGGGCGCAGTCGTCCGCGAAGAGCAAGTCATGGACTGTAGTCGTAGACACGCGCGTTGGAGCCTGCATACGCCGACTGTTGAGAAGGTGCCCGTCAGTTCTGTAGGCGATGCGGATACCAGGCTGCTCATCACGGTAGGCGTCCATCAGCATAGCCGAGAACATGAGACTGAAGAGGGTGGGGGCCAGTACGCAGCCCTGCTTCACTCCGTTGGTCACTGCGAATGCTTCGGATACCGTCCCGTTGTCAGCTACGTGCGCCGTCATCCCGTCATGAAGCTGACGCACCATGTGCGTGAACCGCTCAGGACAACTAACTTTGTGCATGACTTTCCACAGTCCGTCACGATCCACCGTGTCAAAGGCTTTCGTTAGATCCACGAAGTTAGTGTATAGGTGAGTTCGCATCTCATGACACTTCTCTTGTAGCTGGCGGGCGGCAAAGATCATAGTGGTTGTCCAGCGGTGTCGGCAGAAGCCACATTGGCTTTCCGGGAGCAGGCCCTGCTCTAGATGACCATTAAGATGATTGAGAAGGATACGGGCGAAGATCTTCCCGGTGATGTTGAGCAACGAGATGCCTCTGTGATTATCACAGAGTTGCCGGTTCCCCCTCCGTTTTTAGAGATGGACGATGGTCGCGTCTTTGAAATCCTGAGGAACTTGTCCTTGGCGCTACATCTCCTGGAAGAGTGTTGTGAGTTCTGCCATCAGCCGGGACCCACCGTGCTTGTAGACTTCCGGTGGGATTGCGTCGGATCCCCGGTGCTTTACCGCTGGAAATCTGCTGCACGGTCCGGATGGTTTCTGGTAGGGAAGGCGGCAGATCCAGGTCATTGTTCGTGTCCACTTGAGGGAGCCGGTCAATGGCAGCATCGGAGATGGCTGATGAGAAATTAAGGACATTTCTAAAGTGCTCAGCCCAGCGCTTCAGAATTTGCGATTTCTCTGTCAGCAGTGTTGTGCCGTCAGACCTGAGCAGCGGTGCGGACCCCTTGATACACGGGCCGTAGATGGCCTTGATGGCTTTGAAAAAGTTTTTCATTTCATTGCGGTCCGCATACCCCTGGATTTCCTCAGCCTTTCGGATCATCCAGGCATCCTGCATCTCCCGCAGCCGTTGTTGTACAAGGCGCTGGCATCTGAAAAAGGCTGCTTTGGTGGCGTCAGTCGGAAGGTCCAAGTAGACCTTTATGTAGTCCATTCTTCTCCGCGAGTAAGTTGCTGATGTCGGCGTCGTTGTCATAAAACCAGTCCTAGTGCGCGTCCGAGGACTTCGAGGGCGGTGGACTGGATGACATTTCGCAGTTGACACCATCGTGTCTCCACGGTAGCGTTATCATCTGGAGCATGCAGGTCCTCCAGTTTCACAAATTTTCTGATATCAGCGGTTTTTCCTACATTTCAGATTCGTTGAATTAAAATGAACTTCGAATCCTGATTCAATATCCCTGTTAACTAGGACTTTTAACCAGGGAAGTAGCAAAAGCAGATCTATGATGCCAAAGAGGAAGGGACCGTTCATGGCACAACTGTTTCCTGTTGGGAAAAACATTTTACCTCGGATGACATCAATGTGGAAAACCAGCCTCTTTCCAGTCGACCATCAGCATTGGACAGTAGGGAATTGCTCTCCACTCTTACCATGACCTGTCGTCGAGCAGTCATGATTTGGGGAGCTGTACATGGAGTCAATCACAAAATCGGTCTTTAGACACTTGCAGCAATTTTATTTGTCCATAAGAATCCCCATGAAGTTCCACATGAGCTGCCAGAAGCACATACCAATCTACGAGTGGAAATTTGCCACCAGTTGTTGCAGAACCCTCTGAACAATCGATGCTGCATGTGCATTGTGGCCTCTGAGGAGAAATGGGTTAATCTGCTCAAGGACAACCGATAAAAGAAATTTGTTCCAAGTGGTCAGGCTGATTCCTCACTCCCAGGTCCGGATCACTTCGACAAGAAAGTGAGGATCTATTTTTGGTGCAATTTCGAAGGTTTGTTTCACTATGAATTTGTTCCGAATGGCCATGTCGTCATCTTCGATCTCTACTGCTAACAACTGGACCCATTCCATGACAAGCTTAAAGAGAAGTATTGGGATTTGATTCGTGGAAAATGAACTCTGTTCCGCCAAACCTTACAGTGCAAAGAAGATGCAGAACAAGTTGGAAGAATTGCATAGGGTCGAGGTAAATCCACATCCAGCCTACAGCCCGATGCCAAATCATCTGAACGTTGTCTCTTCCCATCAATTTAACCGCTCTTTCGAGGTCGTCAATTCGAGTCATTTGGGGAAGTTAAAGAAGCATACAAGGAAATCTTTGAATAATAACCCAAGCACTGTTACTTAATCCAGTTTGGGATGCCTCATATCAATACAATCGACTCGTGAAGGGAAGCGAGTAAAGGGTTTCAGTGGTTAACGAAAGCTCTTAAAGTTCTTCATAAGACAAGCTGATGGAGTAATAATACACACTGAGGGTTATGACGAGTAATTTCAGGGGAGGAAAGGGAAAGGGTACGGAGAGTTGCAAGCAGTTAGTATTTTTTTGTACAATTATTACACATTCTTACCAAATCCCATGCTTCAGGCCTCTGGGACCAAATCAAATAGCTTGTGTTTGAAGAGGCAAATGGCCAAGGTGCCGGACTTTCAGATTTTCATTTGAACCCAGAAGCAGAGACCGCAACCGATAAGGGTGATGGCACACAAGGAGTACGGTTTATATGGGATGCCGTTGACATGCAACCGCAGACCTACCATAATTAGCAGCCATCGCGTTCATCCACGAGTGTCATGTTTTGTGCGGTGATCACCTGCTCGTCCGCATGCGAGTCATTAAATAACACAGAAGAAACGGCTTACTTATCCGTATGGGAAATAGTAGCCTGCGTGGAAAGGTGTACAATCCCATTTTAAATGGCTTGAAGTCAAAGCTACTACTGGAAGCCAGGCGGAGAACTGGAATATCTGTTTGAACTTGTTAGGGAAGGCAATTCAAATGGGACAGATCTTACGTTAAGTTAGTTTCTCTTGATCACTCTTCGTGGAAATATTCTGTTAATTCCGTTGTTAAAAGTATTCGCGTTGCTTCCGAAAGGCCCCATTACGCCTCTGTCGTTGAAGAATGTGCTTTGATTTATTGAAACCCCGTGTGAACATGAGACGCTAGGGTGGAATGCGAAGGACTCTCGCATCTTCTTGGTACTTGGTGGAATGGGACTGTCACCTGAAAGATATTCGCTAAAAGTGAACTTGAAAGTGATACTCGAAACCTGTTCAACTAAAAAAAATGACGAGGAATAGTTCATATTGAGTATATATGCTTGAGGCATCTATTCAGATTGATGAGAATATGCCAGAGAAGCGTGGTAAAGTTGAGCTTTAAGACACTTCCCATGTCCCTAAGGAACTTATTGTTGTTAAAAGGATATTGCTAACAACTGTTACAGCTACGGTGAAATTCCATCTATCAGAGAATTCCCTCATTGGATAAAATACTATATGACCCAGGTTTGGAAAGTTTACAGGAAGATGGTTATAACTCCTAAAGGCGTGTGAGGATAGGAGCCATATGGTATTGCGTACATCTTATTGGCCAAGAACTAATGATTCTTGGGTGTTTTTCTCTCTTCTGGTTTCCCATTCAAACTGAATATCTTAGAGAATCCCTTCAACAACGACTCTGCAATGTCTATTCATTATAAATTTAAGTTGCTCAAGCTTACATGGAGTCTTCTTAATCCCTTGATTTAACGATACCTGCTATTTATCGATACCAGATAATAAAGCGAATATGCAACATATAATAAGTCTAATTTGCGCATTATTATTTTGCTGTTATGGTGTAGCCTAAATAATTTCCCACGCATTGCACACTATAAGAGGAAAAGTCAATTATCTAGATAGTCAAGTGGTCCGCGTTTGAAGCAAGTGGCGTTGTCAAATGTCGTTTGTCATATGCATCAGCGTCAATATCACGACGAAAATCTCATATAATGCACTTCGGCTGCACTCGGATATTAGATATTAGATAGATCTTAGATATTAGATATTATCCGCTTTCGTGAGCCGATTCTCAAGTATACGCGAATTTGAGACCGCAGATTTGAATAAAACTGATTCAAACTGCTCGCCACAAATCCACGTTACTAATGCGTTCAGTCAATTATTCTGACACTCTCATGGTGTTGAAATTACCATCATCCGGCAGAATTTTAAAAGGAGCCATGATATTTATTCCCTCGTAATGCTTTAACAGCATTATTATTTTCAAAATGATAAGACTTATTCGGATACCTCAGTGACGGTATCTGCGTAGACACGCAACCTTCCTAATTATTCTGGATGTATTTATATTGCTTTGAGTTACAATCTTCTCTGAGTTCTTGTGAGACACCCTTTCCCTCCATTCAAATAGCCTGGGATTCACATTGTGTTATTTCGTTCTTTTGTAAACAAACTGAGGCGCTTGTTCAAGACATCTGCATTAAAAGTAACGTTTTGCAGCTACTAAACAACGATACACTCCCTGGTTCCTTTGTAAATTCAAATTGGCAAGTTGTAAAGGGAAGTTTTTTATTAAAATTAAGCGCCCTGTTCTCTGTCTCTCCTCATCATTGGACAATTTGAAACGCATGAACTCTAAAGTGCACCCAAAAGGTTTCCTAAATTGCCATGGATGGAAAAACGTTGGAGGATGGTAACATGTTCGAGAGAATCACACTGAAAGTTATTTGACGAGTTAAAATGAACTGCCTTTCTATAGTTAAATAAGCAGGTTGTAATAGGCAATTTGAATACATTTAAACTGAGAAAAACTGAGACAAACTCTTCAAATGCGATACGAGAAAAACTGAGAAAACTGAAAACTGAAACTGAAAACTGAGAAAAAAACTGAAAAAAACTCTGCAATGTGATACAATTCAATCACATGACTGCAAGGCCAAAATTAGAGTGCAGCAAACGCTAGAGTACAGCCAACGCACCTGGGATATAGTACCTGACCAGAGCCATAAGGATTAGTAGCTGGCTAGCCTGGTAGTAATCTGATGGATTCAAGAGTAACTGCTTAGGAAAACTTGCAATATTGCAGAATTAGTGAATGTCCTCTGATGCAGTAGCTTGGACGAGTAACTCAGCTCAAGTGTGATTAAGCTCATTCTGCCACTCCCCTATTTCCTAGCTTATGTGGTTAGAGCACTGGCTGTACTCAAGCCCTTCAGTCGCTCTCGAGCTTTCACCATGTGTGAGACAAACCACATTTTAACAATCATTTCTGCTGTGAGCCGCGCAGCAACTGGGTCTTTTGGGGCGAAGGAAGTGCTCGCTAAAACGAATTTGCAAAATACCAACTTTTTGGAGTGCTAAGGCAGTGTTTCATGGTTAAAACGCTTCTATCCCTTATTATTAGTATCTAGTGAAGTTTAAGTTGTGCTTACCCCAGTTGAGGGTAGGTACGAGAATATGAAAGAAGTAATGATACCAGTGCCGTCCGCAGGTCACGCTTGAATTGATATCGCGAGCAAACATGAGCCCCTATTGAGACCAGGAAAATTAGTGATGTGCGTCATATTCGTATGGTGTTCTTCGTCAAGGAAAACATGAAAAATTTATAGGACAAACAAAGGCATTACCTTATTTATTAAAAAGCTTATAAAACCTGCCTGTTATGCATATCCACCTTTCAAGGCCGAGTCCATTGATTGTTGAAAAACACCCTCACTACATATTGACTGCCAGTTGCCTGCGTGAACTGTAAACACGCAACTACAAGACAATCGAAATTCTGGTTTCCACCTTAAAGTTGGGTAGATCAGTAAAACTTATTAGTATAAGGTGGAACCGACAAAGACAAAGGAGACCTGAATGACCATTTCTGGCTTATAAGCCGTCATCAGCCAGTCATACCCAATCCCAGGTGTGGATCACCCGAGATTCAAACCCACGACCTTTGGTCATTGAGTGTAACACTCTACCATTGAGCCACGGGCCCGTTGTTTTGTCGGTTGCGATCGGTGAAACCCTCACTATCATTATGTATATATATATATATATAGGTCTCTGAATTTCCGGGTAGTTGTTTCATCTACCCATCTTCAGAGACTGGATAATCATCCCTTGTTGACTTGTTGACAGATGGTTGAGGTTTGGCCTGTGGGCAACTCCCATTCCAAGAGGTGCGAGACATCTAACCCCGGTTTCTGAGACCCCTTTCCTATATGTAATGCTGTAAAATGGGTTTGGCTGACGATGCTCTTTGTTCCGCTCTTTTTGTAGCATTCGATTCAGTTCAATGAACGCTCGCGAATAGCTTCTGGCTGTGGAAAGCTCGCGCAGAAGCTTAATCTCTTCCCGTTTGGCGGCTGATGTGCTGCAGTGGGTTTCAAATCATCGGAAAACCGTGCGAACACAACTTCACTTGTGTTGGAGTGGATGGTTGATACTGTATCTCAGTATTTGCGACATATTCGTCAGTTTTCGGTGGACGCCTCTGCTTCCTTTGACACACTACCTGGGAATCACATTTTCAGTAATATTACTATACATAAGAAGAGATGAAATTCTTTGGGAAAATATAAACGTATATACATAAATTTTCGAAACTGGCCTCCAACTTGTCGTCAGACTTTCGGATGTGTACAGGAACAATTAACTAATTAGGTGTGTCCTACAGAGGATTCTACAGTTGGGCAATGTTTGCGCCAATACGCGTTAAGCGCATTTTGTTATCTCGCCATTATTGGCTGTGCGCGTTCGAATTTGTCTAACATCCAAATTTTTCTTGCATCCGAATCGATATGCCGATTGATGCATGCCTCATCTGAGTGTATTGCTATAAGGAATTCGCAGCCTTTACTAGTTGGGGAGTCGCCCACGTGAATTTATGCGTGGTGTCCAGGGTGTGCATGGCAACCGGGGCAGATGGTCTCGTCTTCTTACTGGTAATGTATAAGAACATTGGTTAGCAGTGTATGAAGGCTAAATTTGTCCGTCGATGTATACGACGACAACCATTAAATGTAATAGGTATTTCTGGAGCTACGACCTCTCAGGTGTCAAAACCAACAAACTGGCGAACCCACCCATATTTGAAGAATGTATCTGAGCTCGTCAAAATGCAGCTCAAGAAACACCAGATACAATTAGCGTACTTCTTTTTGCACCCAACTTGAACACCCTGAGGACAGAATTGGCTATTGCAACAGAAAAGAATTCGTCTACAAAATACCGTGTACCAGTTGTGATGCAGTCTATTGTGGTCAAACCAGGAAATCAATATGCACCCGTTTACATGAACATCAGTTAGCGGAGAGAATACGAGACCCATTATTTAATGTAGCCATGCACACACTGGGCACCTATCTGCATGTGAGGATACCCACAGCGTTAACGCCTACCCAATAAGGAAGGGCCGTGAATTCCTGGAGGCAATGTACTCATAAGAGGTATGTGTTAAGAGGCCTTTCCCTTAGAATGCCAATTTAATCTTTCACAAGGTCAAGTGGAAGCGAACACAGCCACTATTGACCGGATAATTTAAAGCACTGGACGCCTATTGGTTCAACATTAAGCCAACCATAGAATCTTGTGTTATGCATCGTTTAGGGTCAACTGCTTTGTGTACAACTCAAACTTGTCTGAAGAAGAACTGGGGTACCAGGCTCGATAATTTACATAATAAAGTCATTTTGTTTCTGAAGAACTTCAGCTATATATATATATATATATATATATATATATATATATATATATATATATATATATATATATATATGATATGATAGTGTGGCTCACCGATCTGCTTAAGGAACATTTATGTTCCGTTGTGCCCTGGAACTCAGACTAGAGAACTCACAGGCAGTCGCATAGCGACATGTAGCATATGTTGTTAATGTGGAAGGAGAAGATAAGGCGATCTCTGGGGTAGAAGTTATACTTGTCTGACGTTTCACACTCATACTCGAGCGCATCATCGGAGATAGCGCATTGGGGGAACTACATGGTTTAAAAAAGGTCTTTCGTGCTCACTTGCGATAGGTCAAGCCACCTCATTTCTCATTGGTCCTCCCCTCGTGCGCCAATGGTGCTTGACGGCCTCATAGGGCACAGGAAGGTAAATGCTGCGGTTGATAGAGTTGGCGTCTGACTGCCAAGCTTCGATGACTTCCCTCGCCAGTCTGTTATCGGCTCGGCCGAGCACTTGAGCTCCGTCAAAATCGAACCGGTGGTTGTTTTCTAGACTATGCATGGCGACGTGTGATCGAATATCCTTTCGCCTTACGGCCAAAGTGTGCTCGTGCATGCGCGTACTCAGTCGTTTGTCGGTCATGCCGCAGTAGTTTGCCGGGCAGTCTAGACAGTTGACACGATATATATATATATATGTTTGAAAGAGCCAACGTGAACATGGGCCTAACGTGCATCCGAACATGGGTGAGTCCATGGCTGACACGCACGCAATCGCAACACAACCCAGCCCCGACGAAGGAACAGTTATTGCCTCGGCCAGCTCAACCACTTATCTGGCAGGTGCGAATACACATGGAGGTGCGATCGCAACCAAGATTAACAGCCTGGGGCGGCAGCTTCAGTCGATGGGGGTACTGACGACTTCTGCCAACGTGCGAACGCCGGCCCCCGACCAGATTGAGTACAAGCCATCACCCGCTCTCCTCCGTCCACCACGGACCCAGTGTACAGGCAAAGGATGATCGCCAAGGGTGAAACACCACCCTCCTCATCAAGCAGCATGATGACTGAGGAGCTCCACCCCCAACCCAGCCCCTCCTCCACGCAAATTAAAAAACCTTAGTAATTCCATATTACGTAAAATGTTACCACCTATAAATACTGTGAGGCGCGGTGCAATTATAAACTCCGACGTTGAAAGCTGGTTTGATTTTGAAACGTCAGGAAAATATAACCATGGTTCCCATGATCACCTCATCCTCTCATATATATATATATATATATATATATATATATATATATATATCATATATATATCCCGTGATCGCCTCTTCTTCTGATTTATGCCCGGGGACGCGCATTTTTGCTTCAATTAGCAATATATATATATATATATATATATAAACCTCATGAAGCATTGCTTAAAATTCTAAAACTGGTACCGCGATCGGTTCTTCTTCGCATGTCTTGCTTGTGTGATCGTCAAAGTCATCCTTACCTTTTTCTGGCTGATTGTGGGCTTGTAAAATTTTCCACATGAAAAGGTCTTTTTCAATTCTAAATAGTTTTCAAATTTCCACCGTATATGTAGTCCCATAAATATGCTGGTGAGAATTATCCTCTGGGAAGGACCAAATGATCATTAGAAAGTCTGACACTTCGACTGTCGTGGTAAACGACGTCCACCATGTGCACCACAGCATCGAAGACATAGAGAAGGTTGCCTACGCATGAGTTTAGAGTGATGGAGGAATTGTGCTACATCTAACGCACTCACTCTTCTCTCACCATGCAGGAGACTGGAGGACGGATCGGCCACAGTCGCTGACAAAACTTAGAAGGTACTCTGCTCGTGCCACTCACGCCTGTTTCACGCAGATTGAACCACTTTTTTTTACAGAAATAAGGCAGTCGTCGACTCAGAGCCAAAAAATTACCTTTGCATCCTGCCTCTTCCGTATTACCATTCAGCTGTCAGTCTTTCAAGCCACAACAAGTCAGGAGAGATTTAAGCGCGTCAGAAATTCTGTACTTTAAATGAGTTGATGTGCCGTGGAGGTGGATTCCCCGGAGTCGACATCGCTCTCTCTCTCTCTCTATCTACCCCCTCCTCTACACCAACCGACTGAACGAACCAGTTAAACACGTGTTGCCGATACGGCGTGAAGTCTATGCTTGCGTTTGTAACCACACCTCTGCGCTCTCGTGGATTCTGCTTGTTCTGATTAACGAGCGATATGACACAAATTGGCACCTCTTTCGGTCCGGCAGATCTGTCCACTCTGATGTTCCATCAAAAGTTGACATTTACATTCTTAGCAGCGTAAATTACAAGCGGCAAATGAGTGGATCATTTATCAATCTTTTGTTTGGACTTCTAAGTAGTCCATTCTTATTAAAGCGGCTTTGCTTAATGCTTGACTCAGTTCCGAACGACTGCCAACAGCTTTATTTTAGATTCTGAGGAAGTCCACTTATAACCCAGAGGATTCTAGCACAGAGGAGGTGATTTGTGCGTCGTTAAATTGATAATAATGGTCAATTTGCGCAGCATCTATCACATGCCGTCTTCCTGCTCCAGTTGGGCTCGATGTCATGTCCAAGTCAAGAATACCGGAGTCAAAATTGGGGATATCGGCTACAAAACTAAGCAGTCAGTCGAAGCGTGTCACCCACGCTTGATCCGCGCACAATAGACCAAGCTTTCAGGCAACAAAAAAGGGTTGGTTCGGGTCCCCAGTGAGTGGGAGGGCCATGGAGGCCGCATTAAAAGGAGCCAGTGTGGCCCTTCGTCCTGGGAGGAAGACCAAGTTTTCTCCTCCCTCAACTTCCTCGCTCCTCACAAAATTCAATACTTCTATACCTATAGCAGGAGCAGTTGGGCCTCCATCAGTCCCTTATTTATCCTCTAGATACTTATGGGATCTTCCAGCATTTCCACCGACTGGAGATGACGTTGTGCTAAATGCCTGACACGGCGTGTAGGTGTCAAACACGCAATGGCCAACAACATGTCAAGTGATTGGCCATGAACCATTAATGACGTTTTCTGCCTCAGTGCAACAAACAGCATTCCGATCTGGGGAACATTTCGGACATTCTAATTAATACATAAGGAACGGGACTGACACTTAACAAAGCACCCAGTCTTATGGTTACCAGATTAAGCCTGAGTGTGTGTTCTGGCCTTCTTCGGTAAGGATGCTTCCGTGCAAACCTAAGTTTTTGTCTTCCTTGCAGCCGGCGAAATTACCGAACTGCTGCTAGAGGCAAACAGGCAAGTTTCAGGAAGCAATGCAGGAAAAGAAGATACGATCGCTGGAATAAGATGTTTATTGGCCTGACGTTTCGGATTAGCGCTCGAAACCATCATCTGAGCCAGTAGCAGATAAGGGTAAGGAGGGACGCAGTTGCCATGCGGCCACGTGCCTAATCGAATAATCAGACCCCATATTCTTCGCTCGTGGTCGTACCTGACGTGATGATTGCTCGTTAGTCCACATCCAAGTCGTTAATCCTCGAAATTTCTTAACCGATCTCGATTCTTGGCATGATGATGACTTGGCAATGGGGCTCGCTGTCACTGGAACCTTTGACCATCCGCGTCCTCCCACGTGGCTAATTATTTATTTTTTAAATTATTTATTTAATTATTTAATAATTATTCTCAACACAGAATAAGGAGCCGTGAGGACAATGCGCATGCTGATTGACTGTGGTGCAGAGAACCAATTAACTGCATGTCCTAGCGATCGCTTGCTGTTCTTCTTCTTCTTCTTCTTCGTCTTCGTCTTCTAAATTAACGGTCTCTCTGCATCAATGGAATCTTTAATGTATCGGAGATATTTAGCGCAAAGCGAATCTCACCCAAGAAAAACCATTTTATAAAGATGGCAAGATTCTATGGCCAAGCGAACTGATATTACGATCGGTGTCTTGCAAAAGACGAGGTGCATTGCCAAAATCACTTTGATCAGAACGGTAACCACCACAAGACACAAAATAACAGTGATGACGTTCGCTGAGTTGAGTTACTGGTAGACACTGCGGTGCAGATGACGAGCAGCTGAGAGAATTTAGCCACCTTTGACCAACGTTTTACGCCAAATGGCTTCCCGAGAAATTACCTTCCAAAAAACGCAGAAACCCGAAGTCTGAGCAGACGGAGAGGCTTGAAATTGCCTTGCCTATTCCCACAGCAGGAACGCCTCGGAAGTCACACAACAGTGCACCAATAACGCGCTGTCCGAGGACCAGCTGTCTTTGTCATCTGTGGCCTGCTGCCTTGATTAGAATTATATACCTATAGGACTTATGACTGGCATCGGGGATGCACGAAAGTGGATACCCACTAAAGCGGAAAAATAGGCACTCAGAACCTGCCAAGAAAAGCCCCCGGACTGGGTCTATGTAAATAAAGTTATCTGAGTTAAAAAAACCGACAGCGTGAGAGCTGGAAAGCGGCTCTCTGAGACGGAAAGCCAGTTACATTTCCTGAAAATCAGCTCTGTTAGCTACAGAACGTGTTAACCTTCAACTGCGCTCACACAATTACTGATTATTTAGGATAAACAGACCAAAGGAATTAGAGAATATGGTAGCCCTTGAAGATAAATGTGGGTTTGCGTCATCGCGAAGAAGATTACAATAAAAATAACGCGTCATCTGCTTGCTTCACTTGGATGATAATCGGCTGTGTTGGCTGCAAACTAAAACTTACTAACCAGCTGTCATCGCAGAATAGTTTTCCGTACAAAACAAAAGAACTTCAGTAATTGAAGATGGTCAATGATCACCTATGGGAAATAAGTTGCTTGTATAGACAGAAAACGCGTGCCAACAGATCGAGTCAAACGATTTGCCTCCTGACCACACGTAGGGCGTTTCACCACTCAACCCGGCAGTTCGGTACTTTCAGTGATCTGAAGACACACATTTTTAGCTGTGAGATGACACTGTACCTGTTATCTCGCTCTGGACATGAGCAGTCGAGTTCCTAAATGCGTGCTGGAGGTCCAGCATAGTATGCCACGAAACCGCGCCTACGAAATTTTTTTAATGATTGAAAACTTCCCTATTCGCATTGTCTTTGACACCCAGTCTGGTTACCATTGTAAGTAAAGGTCAGTATCTTAGAACCAAAATCTAAAAGCACCAATTGACGGAAGCCAAGTCTTTTTTGAAGGCCTACTAACGACCGTTAAAATAGAAGAAATGGCACTTACTGAATGCTTTGGCACATTTTCTCAAAAAACTTCAGTTCGTGGAATGCCAGTTTCATTTTCAAGGACTGAAATATTCCCATGCAAGTTAGAAAAAACATATACTTTCAACATCTGCATTCCATATTTTATTCTTGTATTCAAAGCGGAATCACATTTGTCTTTGTATTAAACGTAAGAAACGAATCTAGGCTATTCTAAAGGCCTGTAGAAAAACTGCGATTTATTTCAAACCCAATACCGCGGTTAAAACATTTTTGCAAGTGTTATGGATACCACAAAGCCGAATGACTAGAATTGCGAGCTGTCGGAGATTGACAGCTCTCGATCTGGTTAAATTAAAGCCCTCTGGAAAACAGTGTACATTTTTGCAGTGGTAAAATTACACGGAGAACGTAGATAACGGTGACCATGTCCGAGAACGAAGAGATGATTTGGGCGTTTCCAGGCAAGTGAATGAGGATGGATGGGTTCTTTTAGTCTATCACTCGTGAAAATTGCTGCACATTTAACTAGCACTGTGCGGCAAATTCCTCTACTCTCAGAGCGGTTTTATGCTATGCTTTAGAATCGGATGCGTTCAACTGCAAACAATTTGCAAACAAAATACGGGTGCGTCAGTTCTTATCTATAGGGATGGCGTATGAGCATGTATTCAAATGTAATTAGGCAATCATGGAACAGTGTTCTGAGTAAATATATCCTTGCTGGACACTTGAGATAATCTGACGGGCCTAAAATCCGATCTGCATGTTTGCTTTCCTTGATATTGAGCAATTTCAGGAGGATTTGAGTAAGCACCGGGCGCTTCTATTTCCAACCTTACTGGTATACCAATATTCAGCAGTCAGTGCACATTCCTCCCTTTAAACAGGTCGAAACGCTTTAACTCATCACGTTGCGCTGAAAACTGTGGGTGCCAACAAGCGGGATAACTTGCTCCTTTTCCTCCTCCTGCACTCAGGTTTCAATATCTTTTGCGACCTCTATAGCGCTTTCAGTCACTTAGGATCGGAGCACCCCTTGTTTGTGTGAAACTCTGCACCATGCGTCTAATGCATGCGTGGACGGTCTGAATAGTCTTGGTTTCAATCATTGTGACCAATGCCGTCTGTTGTCTTCTTAACTATGTTCGCAAGTGGATGCGGGAGGATAGGGAGCAGTAATTAAAGTAAAAGTACGCGCAAGTTCCTGCGATCATCACGCCGAGGGGTACACGATGACCGTATTCGCACTCGACGATCCAACTATCATACTGATAAGCTGATGCGAATTTAAGCTAAAGAGTACTTGCCGGAATAGTTGAACTGAAAAAGGCTTCTTTTTATATTATGTGTTCAAGAACCGAGGCGTCAGGACTTCATAAATAAGGGGTCCAGTTAAGTCCTTTCCTTAGGCAGTGCTTGAAATTCAACGCTTTAGTACAGTCCTTTAATCTCTAAATCTGGTCAGGCTCTGAGATTACTATAATGTAAGCATTTTACTTTCCTTAAAGCCCAAAGTGCGACCCTGAAGTAAATCTTTTAGCCAGAACATCCTTAGGTTGGTTTGGATAGACACAAAATCTACGACACACCTGTTCAGACATTCAAATAGCAACCCGTCTGCAAATCCAGTGCATAAATCCGTACTTCAGAATTAAATTTTCACCCAAACAGCTGGAATTTAGTCCCACGTACGAAATAGACATTTCATCGCTTGCAAAGTGACCCGTAGCCTTAAAGGAGCACTTTCTCCAATTAGTGCATCGTAGTATTTAAGGTTCCGTCTATGTGTAAACCCTGAAAATAGGACAATGGCTATGGACTCACCTATTTACCAAAACATGTCGTGACCAAAGGAAAAATTGAGAGAATACTGAGGCTGGACTGACTTATGGCTACTCCTGCACTTGGGGTCCCCTTCCAGTTCACATATAATACAAGCGGTTTTCGGCAGAAGCCCTTTACTATCGTTATATCTTTTGGAATTATTCTACAATAAATGTCTTCTTCCGATATCTTGCTGATACCTGTTGCCTACTCATTGCTGGTCTCTACAAACTGACTCACTGCAGCAGTTTATCTGTCGTTTTCTTGATGCTTACATATAACTACCGCTTAGCAGTTCAACCGACGTTGCTGATGAGGTGCACTCTGTGTCTCACAGCACGCGAAGCGTAGGGACGGTGACTTGCGTGGTAATTATTTTATAAAGTTGGTAGAATTGCAAGGCATCGAACAAATATACTCCTGCCCCACTTCACTGAGGCCGGTTTCATGAACACCGGAGATGAAAGTGGAGTCAGTGGTTGACAAAACCAGGCAGTTCATCTAAACGTGTCAAGCACGCTTGGTCTGCGCACAAAGGACCAACATTCCATGCCGAAAGAAAGGGCTCGGCTTGTATCCCAACTGAACTGGAGTGCCATAGGAGCCGTATTAAGAAGGAGAAATTGCAGTCAGGCTCTCTGTCCTGAGAAGATGACTCAGATATCCATCTCATGAAGACCTTGCTTGCCACAAAACATAATACCTCTATACCTAAAAGCACGAGCAGGTCGGCATCAATCACCATCTTTTATCTCTCCCTCTCACGCATACTAATGGGCTCTCGGAGCATTTCTGCATCTCTTCCATGGCCCAGCCAGGCAAGGTTATTTATCGGAATTACAAAATGTCGCTTGTTTAGCAAAAAAATGCTGGGCACATTATTCCAGCAGCTTCACCGACAGAAACAAGGGTGACTGGGATGTCCCTCTCTGACTTGTTTTTCGTTCGCATCCAGTCATACAGCACCTGCAAGCGGGCAGGCCGTAGATTTTATCTTGGGTCCATTCGGCGGCTCGGCTCTGTGCTCTTACGCAGGCTGGGCCTGCTGACTACGTAGGGGAAAATGAGGCCTCCGCACTTCCACCTCCTTTTTTTCCTGCGCTGTTGGCCATCGGGCTCACTCAACCGTCAATACCCTTAACGTTTTGCCCCATCAAATTTGCGCAATTTTCATTTAAGTATGTATATGGATATCTTAATATTTTGACTCAATTGTTAAAAACTCGGCTGCGTTTGAGTGATTCGAAGCCACGCCAGAAAGTGTACGGAACGAGTACATTTAACGGTTTAACACGACAGTTCAACCGTCGTAGTCCGACGATGTCCACCGTATGCTCCATGGAGGGGTGGAGCAGGGACGGTGACTTGCGCATTAATTAGTTTAAAGTGATAGAAGCCTTGCGCTGCATCTACCACACTCTCTCCTCCTCCCCCACCTGAGCCCGGTGTCAAGACAGTAAAGAAGACCGGAGATGGGAGAGGGCACAGGTGGCTGGCGCGGCCGGAGGCGCTCCTGGGTGTACCACCACACCTGACTCATATCCCACGGAGTGGGAGTGCCATACAACGGTTTAACCAAATTACTGATAACACCCCACCGGTACCTGGGCGTCTAATCAAAGAGTGGCTGAATAATGCAAAAGAAGGGAGGAAAATAAAATAAGGGAATAGAAAAGAAGCATTCACGGATAAGCATAAGTTTTGTCGTTTCTGAGTAAATGCAATACTATGCAAAACTGCCAAGTCCCAAACGAACTGCTAGTAGGTAAGGTCCCGTGCTTACTGCGCGTAAGCCAGAACTTCATTAGAGTACTTTTGAAAATCTAAGGTAAAGGCGGAAGTATCTACATGTATTTACGTATGCGTAACAGCTCCAACACGGCTACATTTAAAGGATGCTGTGAGGTGTACCTTGTTACAAATAATATCAAAACAAGCAAGCAGGCATTCCTCGCTAACCTGGGACAGAGTGCATAGGCACTGCTTGAAGGTGGCGGCTAATTTGAAAGTTGGGTGCGTCCTATGAGACTCACAGAGGCATCGTTTATGAGGTACGCCGTGCATCGAAGCGAAACGCACATTAAACATGTCAAAGTAAACAGATGAATGCTAAAGCGATAGTACAATTTTTTCAACTGGTGATGCATATCATGAGGTAGCAGTCGTGGTTCACATTTGCACTCGTTTATTTAGAGGCCAAATTTCGCACTCTTTCTTCCCCCGCCCACGCAGCCATGGAGGCGAAAAAAGCAGGGAATCTGGAGCCGGGTATGGAGGTACTGGCTGACAAAGCAAAACAGCACTTCTACGCGTGCCACACACGAAGTCGTCACCACTGCGGCTCTGTCAGGTTACCGATGTTTTGACTCCGATTACTCTTTACTGAGAAGCTACTTCAGCCTGATTCTCACTTCTGAAACAAATTGAGGTATCCTATCAGTTGGGAAGATCCTAGGCCACGACTGATAGTCTATCGTAATATCGGATGAATTTCTCCGGCATCGACTCCGCACTCTCTAACCTTTGCCATATACCAATGGTTCATTCGAATAATGCCAATTGGCAGTAAAGACAGTAAAGTAGTAAAGTTAAACCAACTGCCTACGCATGCCGCACACAATTTGGTTCCTAATTACTTGCGTACAAAGTTCAATTAAATGGCATGCTTTCCAATCATGTAGAATTCATGTATTCGGAGTTTCCAGCGTCATACCATTACTGAAAAACCGAATCACACGTGTGCTACGAGAACGATAGTAACTGCCGCGTCTTTGCGTGTCATAGTGTAGGTAGTTGTGTAAGCAGGTAGAATGGATTGTTGTTAAGAGTCTGATTTATGTCTTTTTACTAATTTGTACATAAGCGTAGGACTGAAAGGATCAATACGGTTTCAGAGCGACCTGGGGCAGCGTGGACAGATGAGATGTGCATGTCGGCTGCACTGGTTCAGTGGTAGCAGTGCGATCAGTTCGCAAGTGACCGAATAGATCGATGTATTGTTTGCTGGCGCGATCGCAGGAGTTACGAGTTGACACAGCATTCATATTTCTAGTGATAGGTGCAATGATAGTGGAGTTTCGCTGGATGGTAGGAATTTTGTCATTGGTTTTGCTACAAACGAATGTGGTGTTGGCGGATGTGGGAGGCGGGTTGTTCGTGTTGGCATTGCACTGGGTCCACAAATATCTAACATGGCCAATCTGTGCTCGAAGTGTCCGTTGACATTGCAGGCAGGGCTGCAGGAATTGATTGCTTGCGTCATTTGTCCATAGCACTTAATTTTTGCAGGCATTCCTCTTAGTTTTTGCAGCGGCTATTCACCAGGTATCCAAGTTGGTCAGTTCAGCCTTTGCCAAAATGCACCATGCCTTTCAATCCTGATTGAGGTCCACTGAGGTCTAAGGATTCAATTGAAGTTGCTTGTGGTAGTTCTTAGTGGTATGCTTGCAGCGACGCTTTTATCCGTCTTGTCTGTGACAACCCGAAACAGCCAATTTTCCAGGGTCACAATGTTGGGGATTCTTTCTTCCAGTTCACCCTCAGTATTCCCTGGAGACAGCTGAAACGAAAGTGGTTGACTCTTAAGGATTCCGATTAAGCAGGTCAATTAGTCATTCTGCATTACAGAGGAAAGGTTCTCTTAACTTTATCGACCTCCGAGACGTAATTACGCTAGTAAAATATTCTTCATGCTAGGAATCACGACACATACTCTATGAACAGCATCAAAATCTGGTTTATCGTGAATCTTAAAGACAGAAAAGGTTTGCCTTCTTCAAATGCTAACTTTGAAGATTAATGAGGTTCGTTGATAACGAATGTCATTATTCCCGATCTAAACCGGCCAGATAACAGGCCCGTGGCGCAGTGGTTTAGCTAGTTGGACTTCTAATAAACAGGTCACTGGCTCGAGCCTCGGGAAGTGCACCATCGGGGGCTGAGTATGCTTGGCTGATGATAACTAATGCGCCAGAAATGACCATTCCAATCTCCCTTGCCTTTGTCGACAATATCAATTAGTCAGGTTGCTAGAAGAGGAGAAACAGAAGGAGTTTTATGCAGTTCTTCACAAAAATAGGCTTAAGGTCCTGCGGGCAAGGAACACAAACCAGAAAAAACCTACAACGCACGTGTGCATGTCATAGCTACTATAAGCTGCCTCGAGGCTTGAAAGGACTTCATTCATTGTTAAACTTGACAGAATGCATAATCACCTGCCCTCCGGTTTATTATAAATTTAAATGTTTGTGATGATTCACTAATTCATTGATTCACGATTCATGAAAGGTTGCATGCAGTCTTCTTGGGTTGTGCTCCCTCCAGAATGGCAAGGCGCTGACTCTATGGGCTTATATGCCTTAAAGCTTAATTCTATTCATACTTCAGGTCTGTTTTTGTATCTGAAAAAATTTCAAAGGTCACATAAACCTGCAGACGCGAAGGCATACACCAAAGGAACCCAGGATCCAGTAAACGTAGGGATCTGGTTCAACCCCGGGAGCAGGTGACACTCCGCATCTCTGTCGATATCAATAAAAAAAAACACGGGTAGAAATGTTCCAAATATGTTACCAAAAAATTTGTGGACAGAATGTCTTAAAAAAGAAATAATTCATGTTTCAGCTTTCTGCAAACTGTTCTTATAAAAGGCTTACTGCATGTCCATTAACGTCTTCCGAAAGTGCAGTTAAAATGCAAATCGCATATACAGGCCGTTTCAGAAATTAAAAGGCACCGGCAGCTAGCAGGAAACTGGATATTATTAGTTTGCAGTCTATTTGCTTCTATCCAGCATTGAACTATAAGACTGTTCCCCTCACTAGTGTCTAGCCATTTCTACCATCCCCACCTCGAGAGGTCATCCGATTGATCTTTTTTCCCATATGTGATGTCTACATTCGCCTGTGTTTAAAATTCACATAGTTCAACAACATCGAAATCGTCCAATATATCTTTCGCGTAGCAAGTGTTCAAGGTCACAGCAAGGATCTGTCTAATCGCATATGGTTTATTGCCGTTCCCCTCCAGTGCTACCTTTTAGCGACGAAACCAGCAAATACGCTATCTCACATTGACAGATCTAAATGAATTACCTACAATTAACTCTCTGAGGGAGCGAAAAGATTCACCTCTATTTTCCACCCCTTTAACTACTGTCAAGTCGGTGGTGGGGTGGATTCACCGTGGAAGTAGAAGTAAACGGAAAGTCCAGGTTTCAAAGACACCAAAAGAGACGGGTAGCGTGTCCCACATGCTCCAAAGGTCTTTCTTAGCTGTTCAGAGCAATGAGATACATACGCTCCCAATATTTGCTTGTCTCTTTTAAGGACAAAAAATTGTCCAGTACAAATTCAACTCTCTCGTGCTTGTTTTTCATTGGGAAAAGTAAGTCTTAATTAGAACTGCAGCCAAAAAATTAATAACGCTGACTTCATTTGTATAACGGTTATAATCTTATTTGTTGAAGAAACACTACCTTGAGGATAATATATGGGCACATTCATTTTGATGGTGCGCAAGAAGATCCCAGGGTCAGCTCATCGTTGGGCCAGACTAGATAGGCTAAACCAAACAATCCAAAGATAACAGTTGTGGAATGTGAAGGAAGCCGGTGAAGTTTCGATGCTGAATTAATTGGGACGGTTTATAATAACGGATACAGTGAGTGTGCGAATATCGTACACCTCTACGCTGGTAAAAACTTTGGTACACTATTGATAACGAAAATAAAAATGGCAGGACACGAGAATGAGAATCTCTCACCGTAGTGCCGATGGTTTTACACTAAAGTCTATCGGGGAGAGTTAAAGTTGGGTATGGGACTAGGGTTAATCTTAAAACCCAGGAATGTGCACCTCAGGAACTTAACATAAGGTCACTTGTATGCTCGTGTCTAACCAAAAACTTTATTTGCATGTTCCTTATAGGAATGTGTAAAAATGCTAAACACATCCAAAGAGCGTCTGTGTTTATAACTGCCGTCTCCAGTAACACCCAAACTTGTAATCAGAGAGAAAGAGCTTTGTGTCCTGCGGAACCGAAAAAAGGCATCTCAACCGCTAATCGGACAAATGTTTTTGTTTTCCATTCCTTGCGCGCTGGGAGCATCGAGGCGCTGCCAGAGAAAAACTGTTAATAACTTCCTAAGTGGTAATTTCAGTGCAGTAGGTAAAAATGTTCATTGTGCAATTCGTCAACTGATGCTTTTTTGACCAACTGCGCAAACTTGCAAAGCCTCAAGCAAAAGACCTTGTTTGAAGATGCAGAAGTTATATCGGAAACCAGATCGTCCGCTGACGTACAGCTGGTACTGAATTTCGGTGTCAGGTGTGCCGAAGGAATACTGATGATTATGTTGATGGTGTTTATTATGTCTCATAGGCTGTAGCTCTCAACATCCTACTTCTTACCGTAACCGAAACTTATCTCCGGCCACATCTCCGAGGCTATTCGCAACCTACGCGATGTCCAGCACGATCTCCTAGGTCGTCCCCCACGCCTCCCAGCTGGCTGTGCAATTTGGCTCGTTTGAACCTCTTTTTCGAGGGCTCAGATGCAATCTCCATCACGTCCCGTACACGCCTCACACCGCCCCCCAACAGAAGCACTCGCTCTGAATCCGTGCCGGTCGCAGGATGAAACCATTAAACTCCGCCAGAACCACTTACTGTAGGACAAGGTCCTGTATTTGTAGACCATGGGGATGCGCGAGTTTGCAGTTGGCTTACGTTGCGGGACAGTTGCCAATTTCAGCCTCTTGCGGCCAGGAAAAATGGACGGCCGACCAACCGATATGTTGCCAAACCTGCTGGTGAAGAAATAGAACCAAAGTTTTCAAACAAAATTGCAGTTTAACGTAAAAACAACACTTCAAGGAGGGGAGGTTGTTGTAGCTACTGTGGATTACTTACAGTGCAACCCAAGACCCTCAAAACGTCGGTCCACTCCTTTAAGTAGGGTTTGAAATATAAAGGATTACTTTAACGGTGTCAGAATATGTATGTGTTTGGCAGCAGAGTGCGCCATGACACCCCAGAATCGAAAACGTGTAACTCTATATGATAATACACGGGAGCTCTACTCCTATTGATAAGGTATAAAATTTAAGCGAATGACGTTTGCTCATCCAGGTACGCTTAAGTACATAAAAGACCTTGAGCTTGTCAGAAAATATACCGTTTATAAATCCACATGTTGGTTCCATATCACTATATTGGGGAGCGGATTCTGCTGGTATCGTTATCGCAAGTATTATGAACAGCATTCAACAATGCCATGTGAGTTTAATCATGTTGACGCACGGTTAATTGAGCCAAGTTTAAATAATTCCTTTGACCCACTTGTGACTCGAGACTTTGCGGCCTCGGTGGGATTCGAACCCATGGCAGCAATGGGAAGGCTTTAGTACAGCCAATGTTCTAGCCACTTGAGCTACGCGGTACCACCGGGAGCCGTGAATTTACTCACACTTGGGTCAAGTTACCCGCCCAGCCTACTGCAACATATGGATGCACCAATCCAGGGAGAGTAGGATTATCTAAGCCATCAATCCAGAATCCACTAAAGGACTACCAGGTACACGTAATAAATAGAGTTTAAGGAGATTTTAATATTTTCTTTGAACCAGTTGTGACAAACTTGGTGGTCTCGATGGGATTCGAAACCACGTCAGCAACTGGAAGGCATTAGCACAACCAACGCTCTAGACACTTGAATTAAGAGGCCCCATCGGGAGCCGTGAGTTTTATCACCCCTGGTCAAGTTTAATTACTTAAACTCCCCATGTCCTAGGGAGAAATATGCAATTGAGAGGTAAGTGCATTAACTTGGGATGATATTGGAGGTTGAATCTGTTGGTACTGCTGTTGTGGGCATAATGAACACCATTCAAAAATGAGGTTAAATTGTAATTGGCATTACTGGGTCCAAGAGATACAACGTGGTCCGGAGGTCGATTCCAGGTGTTGTTATTGTTGCGATCGAACCGTGGATGGTATACAGTGATACACCACGGGAGTACGACTGTTGACTGAAAATCCTCCTAGACTGCTAATATGGACCCGATTGTAAAAGATGCGCCTAAAAAACTAACACCCATATTTCATTCTAAACGTTTGAGGTAAACATATAATTAGTCGCTCTAGAAATGCCTGGCAGAATTTTGAATTTGGTTGATGTAGTCGGAAGCTAAAGGCTCTCAAAAAAAAGTTATTTTCATTGACAAATTTCAAATTATGAGGATTATTAAGACGATCGTTATTAATGCTTGGGGAGAGGAAAAGCTGAAAATAAATGTAGCCTGCTAAACAAACATTGTCTCAATCTGAATGCCACATAAACGTATTATTGAGCTTGTGCTCAGGGGTTTATATGCATCGACAGACATCTTTCAGGTAGAGTGAAAATTAATATACAATTAATTTCGTACACGATGAAGGTCAATAAGTTCAGAAAGTTTAATATTAAATTACAAGTAATGAACTTCAGACCTTTGGGGGGATCATGTCTACCATTCAAAATCCCTCCTTATGGAATATATACTGTCCCTAAAATAGGTCATTTTAACTAAAAATAGCGTCAACTCTTTTCAAGAACTCTAGATGACCTTATACCTTGACATTGAAAATATTGAGAAATGGGAATTAAAATAGGTGGCTGTTTACAAATGGAAAGAACTCTCGTGTAAAGAAGCTGTACAGTATATTTTATGCGAAACACTGGCCGCTGTTAGCTTTAAATTATTTCCAACTTTCGGTAAAAATGGCTTGGTGGTTCCCGGCAGTCAGTCATGCTCAAGCCCAGGTGTTGATAGCCTGGAAGTTGACGCCGGACGTTTTGACCGCTGGGTGTCAAGTCCAATGCTCATCGAATGGGGATAATGGCATAGAGCAGACGCCGGAAACTAGTTGACATTTTGACGTACGTGCAAATTTATTGGTTTGGCAAATTTTCTGCAGGGTAAACGACTGCCCTAGGAATAAGCGTCAAAAAGCCATGCATAGAACTTTGCGAACTCAAACAATATTTTCTAGTATGCATATCCGTTATTTAGCAATAAGTAGCACGTGTGAATGAGAGCAAAGCCTTCATTTAATGAAAAAATAAAAATTGTACACTGGGTAAAATAAAACTTTTTTGTATTGATATAACCCATTTTCTATACTTCCTCTGTACCACCGAAAGCAACCCTTTGGGGCAGATGTTAACAAATATAAAAATGGTTTTTGCTAAATATGATTTCATCAAGCCTACTGTATAGCATTCATTCTAAACAAAACATTCTTTTTTTCTATCTGCTGCTGCACAATTATAATCCTCAGTTCAGTATTAGTGGTTCAGATTTCACTGTCTGTTCACCATGAATCTCCTCATGCGAGGAATTATCGAGGGGTATAATCAACAGGTTCCTAATGTTTATTCGCAATGGCGCCATTCAAGCGGACTTTATGGTTGCCCCAGGGGAGCTGGGAAACTTTGCGTAAATTGAATTGAACAGAGTCAAGCCTCCTCTTTCGGCGAAAAAGGTAGAGGCAGATCGTAAGTGAATTGTCTGTAGGCTCTAGGAGAATGCCGGGACACTCCACTTGACATTGATTCGCCCTGCAATGTGACCGCAAATTTGGAAAGGACAATTTTGCTTTTTCATTTTTATGTTGATGTTAGCGTGAGAAATTTCGGTGAAGATCCAATATGTAAGCTCAAAGAGCAATCACAAACAAAGATTCCTTTTATCCCGGACTGGTGGTAAAAATGGAGTTTTACGGGTGGAGCAACAGGCAACGGCAGACCAAGTGTTCTATGCAATATTAGAAGCAGCCATTTAACTCATACTGTTGTTTAAACACTGGAAAACGACCCACTGAAAACTGTGCTTAAACAAAAAGGTGATGTTCAAGTAGGCGATAAACCTGCAAAATGCACAGTCGTCGAGGGTAATTGTTAGAGGCTGGTAGACACCAGATTGTTGAGTGTGGAAACTAACTGCCAAAACACTTACGCTAACCAAACTCCCTGCCCAGAAGTTATAATGCCAACTACTACGCCCTAAACCTATGCATTAATTCCAAGCCTACACATAACACCAAGCCCTAAAACTATGCGCTCACCCTGAGCCGAAACCCTAGCCACTAACTCAAAATTCAAACACTAACTCTATGCCCAAATTCTAAACCCTAAGCCAAAGTCCTCCCCATAACCCGAACATCTACCCCTAGCTCTAACCCACCAACTAATTCATGTCCAATTCTAACCGTAAACCTTGGCCCAACCTTTGCCACTTGAAGCGGTGAAACCCTAAATTAAATAATAAGCTAACTTAGGGGTGAATTCATTGAACTTACATATTAAATTGTCAGCAAATTTTCACAAACAGCTGAACTTCTTCATACGTCCGTCATGACTGATTCAATGTCACGTATTGGTGAATAGTTGCAAGCACAGCGATCACATTGTGTTGTCGATAGAATAGACCAGGGCTGAGGTGGTCGTTTGAAGTGGATTAATGATCATGCCTCAGAAATCGCAGCTGCATGTCGGATAGACCTGGCAGTTTAAACGGGCGTTGGAATCGACAACAAAATAGAACTTTCTGTGGTCATACAGGTGCTCGTGTGCTAAATTTAAGAAAGGGTATCCATTCTCATGCCCTTACCCTTACAATAATCCGGAAAGACACCCTACTGTTAACCCCCAACCCTAACCTTAGCATCAATTGTATGGTTTTTTTTAATTTCCTCAGAAATTAATTTCCAACTTGAGCAGATCAGTATATATTCGAGAGTGCGCAGGTGCAGACCGACAGTTGTTATAAACAGTTGGGCCGTAATTTATCAGCCACTGTGGGGTAGCCGCGTAATATTCACAAGTTGCCAATAGGCAGTCACTAGTAATTATTTACCGATTATTTACTAGTAATTATTTACGCAATTATTTACCAATTATTTACTAGTAATTATTTATTATTATTATTATTATTAATATTATTATTATTACTATTATTACTATAATTACTAGTAATTATTTACCAATTATTTACTAGTAATTATTTACGCAATTATTTACCAATTATTTACTAGTAATTATTTAATATTATTACTATTATTATTATTATTACTAGTATTATTATTATTACTATTATTACTATAATTACTAGTAATTATTTACTAGTAATTATTTACGCAATTATTTACCCTGCTGGAAGCACCGGTACTAGCTAAAAGCCCAGACACACGTGTTTCGCTGATATTCTACCGCTGCTTGGCACAGCCGCGGAGGTGTGGCTCACCAGTGGCTTCCCCGGTATTTCCTGTGTGCTGTCTGGTAGATGTTCCAGTTTTCCAATTGTGGCTTCTTAATTTCCCCCGAAAGTAATTTCTAGCTAGGAGTTGATCAGTATATTCGAGGGTCAGCAGGCGCAGGTCAAAAGTTGTTATGAATATTTGGGCCGAAATCCATCAGCCACTTGCGATTGTGCCATGGAGCAGCAGAAAATCGGTGAAACACTTGTCTGGCTTATAGCACGTATCTGTTCTGCCAGTAGAGTAGATAATTTCTTCACTTATCACCAATCCTGGCCTTAGGCCTAACCCATATTTCCCAAAAATAAAGCACAAAGCCGCTCTTAGTACAAAGCGTGCCTATTTCTCTGTCCTACCGAAATAGACTCGTTTATTTATGGAGCATAAGAATTACGTACCCTCCTACTTGAGTCATGATCCGGAATAATTAAGCCGGCCATTTGATTAATTGAACTTCAGTTTAACTATTTTTTAAGCAATGATTTAATGAATCGGTCATATCCAAATGTCAGTGACGGCATGAAATTCTCAAATTGAAGCGAATGTTCGCATTTCATGCGTGATTATATGCAGAGAGGAAGGTTGTTCGCTGAGCTTCCGAACTCTAACTGGAGTCCGTCGTCAAAGATAAAAGTAACAACAGAACCAGCAACAATTTTTGGGGTAGGTACAACTCAAACACCAGTAAAGTCAGTACGGAGGTAATTATGCAGGGCTCTATATACCGGCTTTTGATCGATAAATCCATTGACTGAGCTTGCTGGATTTACAAATACGTTTCTATGTACACGTGAACGCCCATCCATACCATTGGCCATCTTTTCGACTTTTGCTTACGTTATTTTCAACCAAGATTTATTGAGATCAAGATCAATGAAAATATTAGTTGCATTATGGACCAAACTGACAGTACGGGTACGACATAAAAACTCAAACACCTGTTTCGACTATTTTCTACCGCTCATGACGCAACTACAGTGGGTCACAGAGCATGTATCGCGTGCGCTCTGTTATATACTTCATAGTGACAGAAAAGCTACAGGCTGTTAGTACGGTGAATCGTGCAATATATATATATATATATATATATATATATATATATATATATATATATATATATATATATATATATATATATATATTTTCGCCGCCCTCACAAAAATGTCTTAATGTGCTTGAAAACATCTATAAAATTGTACTTGTTCTCGTCGGTGACAAATAATGCCTTCTCAAAAATTCATTTGCGGGGAAGGGATATTTTCCTGTCGAGATGGTGCCCCAAACGGACGAAGAGTCATATGTGATCCGAATTGATTGTTCACCAACCACAGAGGACACGATGAAGTTTCAATGCACTTGATGGCCATCTTATCAAGAACAGTCTGTTTCACTATTTAAAGCAGCAGCCGGCTAACTATGCTCCTCTCTGTTCGACAGGAAACCTGCTTTACATTCTGCTGAAGGCTACTGAGTTTTGCAACGTTCAGTCCTGGCAAACAAACGCCTGGACATGCTTCAGTCGAATAACGCAGAACTTGGGCGGCGCGTTTCTAGCCTTCAGTCGGAACTCTGCACCCGCACGCTCGAGTTGCAAGCCTTGAGGCCGAATGCTTTCGCCTACGGCTCCAGTTGAACAGATTTCAGTCTATTCAGTCCCTTGATTCGCTTGTTGGCTTGAAGGAGACGCTGGACAGCCTGAATGATCTGGCTTGCAAGGCCAGACAACTGGTTGCTGACATGCGGGATGGCTTCCTCGCAGTAAGCAATAGCGAGGTCTCAGCTGGAGACACCAGAGATATGTCCGTCGAGGGCCCGTTGGAGAGGCGAACAACGGTGTGTCTGGCAAACTTGAGCATGAAAGTCGCAGGACAGTGTTCACTCGTTCCTTCTCCTCAGATCAATCGGCATGAATTCTGCGAGGCCCGTTCTAGCACTCAGTCCCTGACACCCTTTCAACTACTCAACCATCCCCGGCTTCAGTCTATTGCCCGGAAACTTCTGCCGAGCATATGTACGAGGCTGCATCTCTGAACGGACCGTCTTCAGCAAATCCGTCCTCCCCGTTTTCTTCGGTCACAAATCCTCCTCCCCCTTCTCCTCCTCCTTCTTCTTCTCCTACTCCTCCTCTCCCAACTCAAAAGAATCGCCCGCATCATTCCGTCCGATTCGCCTTGCAAAAGAAAGACGATCGTGATAGTGAAAACTACAATCCACGAAGACGGGTTTTCACAAAGAAACACGCTGGGAAGTTGCGCAAATTATGGAAGAACAAAATGCGAACTAAGCTCCAGAGGCACACCGTTGATAAGTCTGACGAAACGCCACCGTCTGCCATATCGAAGGAATCTGCCCTCCTTCAAAACCGACCGTCAGTGAGGGTGACAGCAAGGATGGTGGATGTGAGGTCTGCAACCTCGGAAGACAAATCCACCGTGAATGAGGAGAACAAATCACCCATCCGTAGTGATTCGCCTGTGGCAGCAGTAACGAGCCAGCATTCTGGGATTCCGCTGCCGGGTAAGAAGCGCAAACAGCCCTTGCTGATAGCCGAAGATTCGATGTTCTTGCTTGTGCCTGATCCAAAGACGACGGAGATGGCGGTCGATCCAGTTGAACAGCAGCAACCTGTTGTTTTGTTGGAGAGGCAATCTTCTCCCAATCTGATGGTCAACGATGCGATTTCATCAGTTTCCAAGACCCAGGAAAGACGGCCATCTGTAAACGCTTATCATGGCGACGACGGAGACCGTTTATCCGTTGCATCAAGTGGTCACTCCAGCGACCGTCCCCATCGACGTACCATGAGCCGCGTCAGTTATTGTATGCCTAGCCTTCGAAAGAAGATTCACCAGGGTGATTCAGATTGGTGCAAGGAATAGCTTTTATAGCTTTCCGGCAAACTGTTCACTTTCCATTGTTGTACTTTTTTGATCTTCTCTTCTTGATTTGCCTTAAAATTTTGAAACTGATATCCTTTTGTTACTCTTTTCGCTTGCTCTCTCTCAATTGTTTTCTGACACAAGTTTTTGTGCAGGTTCATTTTATGAAAAATAAGAAGAGGGCCTAGTTTAAAAAGAAGCCAGTCTCATTTTGTCTAGGCACTTTAAGTTAAAAAACTCAAACCCTGGAGTTTTTTTTAACAGGACTTCTCACCTGCGGAGCGGAACAAACGCCAGCAACTTGTCATCGAACTAAGACGGCGGCTCAGCGAGGGGGAAACAAATTTGGTTATTTACAACAACCAAGTGATCCATCGTCCATTGTTCTCCCCATGGAGAGGCCCGTTCCGGATTACCACGCAGTTGGCCCAGTAAACTGGGGCTCGCGCCCGACTGTTAGCACTTACCGAGGAAACTGAAAACATTCCTGTACACCAATGCACAGAGTATATTATTGAAGCTCGACGAGCTTAAGATTCATGTCTGCGATCTTTCTCCAGATATAATTTCCGTAACAGAAACTTGGTTGTCCCAACACGTGGACGACCGGGAGGTTACTATGGCTGGCTACCAACTTTTTAGAAAAGACAGGAAAGAGCGTCAAGGAGGCGGCGTACTCACATACGTGAAAAGCGAACTTACAGTTTTAGACAAAACTTATAAACTCGCGTCTACTTCCGAGGCGATATGGCTATCCGTAAAAGTGCCAGGTACATAAAGTCTAGATGTCCTGACAGTCTACCGCCCACCGAGAAGAGATCCCGTTGCCAATGCTAACCTGCTAGAGGAGCTTGAAAAGATTGCTACACGGATGGATATCCTGATCATGGGTGACTTCAATGCGCCTCACATCGACTGGAGCTCAACCTGCGCACATAGTTCTGACCTAGCCTTTGACGGTTGCCTTCTGAGCACGACGCTAAAGCTACTTCTCACACAGCACGTCACTTTTCCAACAAGGGTGTGCGAAGGACAACAGGCCAATTGCCTGGACCTAGTTCTCACGAAGTCGCACGACAGCATTGACGAAGTGTCATGTCTACCGTCGCTAGGTAAAAGTGACCACGTGGTACTGCGATGGGAGTACTCACTATTTTCTATACCAGCAAGACCCACAAAAATCAGAAGGAATATATGGCAAGGCGATTTCGCTGGAATGAGGGCCGAACTCATGCGCACTCAGTGGGAACCTTTATTCTTTGGAAACATAACCGAGGACTGGGAAACGTTCCGGGACATACTGCACAGGCTCATGGAAAATCACTGTCCAATTTTGAGACAAAGGTTAACGAATAGACCACGATGGCTTACGCAGGCCTTAAAACTTGAAGGTTTTTAGATGGAAAAGGTGGCTTGCATGATAGTGGTTAGTTAAATAAATTAATTAAAACTTTCTCAAATGTTCAAGAAGACTAGTTGGTGAGCATAAGCGTGCTTTCGATAAATTCTCCTCGTGCCAGTACATGTATATGGGAATGGAGTACAAGCTAAAACATATGATAAATAATGTTCATCTCGTCATACCAGTGAGTCAAGTTTATAGGGGAGGAGGGGTGATGATGAAAAATAACTGGTTAAGCGACAGTGATGGTTTGGTGGAGTCGTTCTCAAATGTATTAAAGGAGGCGGTTCAAAACCTCACCGGACTTATTTACATGAGCGGGACAGCGAACACCCCCAGCAAATAAGCAGAGTTGCTAAGAGCACACCACGAAAGCTTGGTTTGATAACCTGCGCACCCGCCGGACCGCTTATTCTCCACTTTCCTCACCTATATCAAGTAGTAAGCCCTCTTAGTGAAGTGCTTTGACGCAGCAATAATTCTCGTCATAAATATTCTCAACAATGATAAAGCGCTCTTAACGAATATGACTATTCAGTCAATCCTAGCCACGCCACACGTGGATGCACTGCACGCCTAGCCTTGTTCGCAGCATGCTAAGGTCTTCCCACAGGATAAATACCGACACTTCCGTTTTTCACCTTAAGGAGTATACTTTTCCTATACTCAATATAACCAGCCAGAATTAACCTAGGTAGGCAAGAATCGAGTATCAACTAACTATACTTATTCATGAGGGACACTCCGTGAACAATAGTAGAATTGCTCATTCCCGCACATATCAGCATATTTTCAGGAAAACGAACCCCCTTGTCATCTAGCGGAAACAGCAACGACACCCAAAATTCCACACCATATAGCGCAATCATCATGAGGAGCGTTTGGTACCCTGCGGGTGAGCGCATGAGAAGAGTGTAGCTAGGGCAGCCTCTCGACAGTTCGGCGGTCGTAGTCCGACGATGTCCACCGTATGCTCCACGGAAGGGTGCTTTAGGGATAGTGACTTGCGCGTGGATTAGTTTTAAGTGATAGTAGTCTTGCGCTGCAGCTACCGCACTCTCTCCTCCTCCCCGACCTGAGACTGGTGTCAAGACAAAGTCAAGAAAACCGGAGATGGGAGAGGGGCCCTTTTCAACCTTGTCCTCATTTAATTCTAAGCCGATGTTTACTAACCACTAGACATGTGACTAAATCGTTGGCTCGCTGACACCGTTAAACGGATCAATATTTATGTCTGCATTGATTGGTTACAACTGAGACGCATGGAGAAACTCCAGTGGTTGCCCCTCTCAACTCATTTTCGTACTTCGCACAAGCAAAGCTCTAGCTTTTTCCTGGTAATTAAAATGATTAAGTGGAAAGTCCGAAAGTTTATGGGCTTCTCCCCGTGCCTTCTACGCTTCCAAAAATTGCTACCTATCACATACTGGGCAAGACAATTCTCTACCGTCCGCTCAGATGTGCACAATAAAATTATCGCGTCTCTGTAAGTCCGTTTTCGATCATGCGGGTACTGCAGTATACAGTCAGTGACCGATCGCATTAAATTTTAACCGGAAATCTGAAATGTATTCTAGCTTGCGAAGGATAACGTAAAAGCTGTTTTACTATCGATCATCAAGTAACATAATCCTATTAGTTTTTGGATACGCCAGGACGCACTGAATGCCAGTCCTTTCGGCCGCCTACAGGAACAGCACCCAATACTTATGGAGAAGAAGTTGACGCGGTTGCAGGGACAAGGAATTAAGTCACCAGACGCTTTGGATCCCAACTTGAACCCATCATCAGAGACAGTAGGAGATACGGGTAATTCGTACACAGAGCTAGAAGTATTCACTGGATGCATTCACTATGCTACTGTATATCTAGTACAACTAGCAGATCCCCTTCATCAAGGATGCGGTAGTTAATTGGTGGATGGCAAGGGTATCGTTAGCTGTGGAACTTTCATCCCCTATGTTGAAGTTCAGTGTGATGATTTCTCAAATTCCCAGCTCACTGGCACTGACGTTCCCCGAGTAGCAGATTGTATTGGCCTACCTGAATCTCAGCACCGAATATGGTTTCGGGAGGTGATTGCACTTGTTAATAGATTGGATGCCTGGAAACCATGATTGTCACCTCTCACAAGAATTTCGGCTTCATTGGACTTGAATATGTGGCCGGGTTTCGCCGAATAATCCACGACATGAGAATTGGCGTCATTTCTCCACACTGCTGCCGCATGTTCGGCGATTCGCGTCCACAGCAGTCTTCCAGTTTCTCTGATTGCACCAGATCCGATAAAATATGTTTCCTACCCTAGCAGAGGGAATTTCAGCCTCATTATTCGGCGCCTGATGGTTGCTTCTGGCCTGTGTGCGACCCCAACTCCAAGAGGCTTGTGAAAGCGGCTGACTGTCTCCGATACGTTTTGACGTATGTAATCACTCACCAAAATTTGGGGTCGGTACGATTTTGCTGCTCCTATCGTTGGCGCATGCACCGGTTGACGAAGTTGCGCGGGTAGCCATTTTCTCTGAACACACGTCTAAGACATTGCAATTCGACGAATTTGTCTTCCGGTTAACTGCAGTGCGTCTCAACATGCCGATGTAGCGTCCTTACGCAACTGCGTTTGTGGCTGATTGGACAGCTGCTGTTGAAGTTCAGCATTTGCATCGTAGTTGTTGCTTTCCTGAAAACTTTGGTCTTAAGGCCACCACAATCTTTGTGGCAGACGAGGACATCGAGGAAGGCCATCAAGGTATTTTCTTCTTCCTCCATCGTAAACTTTATGTCCGGGAAGACGCTGCTGAGACTTTCTTCGAACGTGATCCCATTTGTTGATGACGAAGGTATAATCGACATACAAAGTCCATAATTATGAGTGTTTCACATTAAGCTGTAGTGCCCTTACAAATTCAAAGATGCTTCATAGACAACACAAGCCAGGGCAGGATCTATTGTACAACTTTGGTAGTCAATCATGTCTTTTTCAAAGTTTTTAGTGCAAGAAAGGCTATCTTTCGATTTAAAACGGATTCAACTTGAGAGACTTTTAAGACCGTACACTTTTCATCGTATCTTTTCGTTTACAAATACCCTTAGGAAGTGTGCCTCTATAGTCAAAATCCATTTGAAGGTGTACCAGCACGAAATGATATCTTCTTAATAACATAAAGGTAATCATACAGCTTGTGGATTAAGAACCCTTAACTCAAAGGTGACGGCAGATTTGATTCCAAATTATTCAAAATTGGACATCTTTTAAAACCTAAAATTACCCAGCATCTGAGTAGAAAAAATTTCAGATGTAATTTGCTACCCCACTGGTACCAAAATAATATTATTGTATTTATTTACGATCACATATATTTCAATTTGTAAAAGCATCAAAAAGCAATAGAAAAAATGTAAAGTTAATAAATCATAATTTTTTTATCTAAAAACATATTCCGTAGGCAAAAAGTACACTTCCCAGAACGGGTTAGGTGAATGATCAAAATGCACAAAGTTTTAGGTGCCTATCATTGCTACCATCAATTTTCGTCATAAATTTTCATGTGTTTAGTCACATATTGTAAAGCTCCTCAACCTATAGGACCCGGATATATGAACACCCCTCCCTTTACCCAGGTTTTGCACATCATCTTGCGCTAAATTGGAGGGAAAGTAAACAGTCCATGTCCTAACCACAAAAGTAAGCCGACCCCTAAATGTCCTGGTATTAAGCGCAAAATTATTTTTAATATAGGCGGTTCCCGTTCCAATGTCCTGCCCTGGGGACCATATAAGTAAGCCCAAGCAACTTTGCCTCAAGAGGCGTAGTCTCAAGCCAATGTACTTAATTTATACAAAATTACCAATATTCTTTGAGCTTACTACAAAAATACAAATTTACATTTATGGGCCCATGACATAGTTTGGTGGATAGCAGCTTTAAGTAACGAGTTGCTTCAATATACAGAGAAAGCGCAAACGTAGGAAAGCTGCTGTGGGCCCTGAAAACCATATCGACAGAGAAATGCGCTTTATTTTGAAATTATTCTTCAACATTTTCAGCAAAAAATGGCTCCATTCAGTGAGAGAATGGGACAAGTTAACAGATTATGCAAGAAACAAAAGGGTAAAAATGGACATCTAATGGGAGAGCAAGCGATAGGACAAAATTCTCGATGCATGGGACTTCCGGGCCATGGGGTCAGCGTGGAGGGGATGGACAAAATACTCACAAATTCGCTGAGCAAATTGCTTGACTGTTGCGAAGTGTCATTTTAGTATCGTCCCCACTAAAATAGTATAAGAAAAACCGGTAGTAGAAGAAATCATTCAGAGAATACGTTGTAAAATCAATAAATCATTTTTAAGCAAAGATGGAAAAATCGCGAGAGGACAATAGAGGATGAGGGGAAGAATACATGCATCAATAAATCGCCAGAGGTGTGTGATAGGAACGTAAACGACGGATATAATAAAGAAGTTTACCAACTTTAGTAAGAAAGAGTATCAATATGAAGGAAGATGTAAGATTGGAACTCATAGTAATGCCAAGGTACCAGAAGGAGGATACCTCATTGGGAAGGATGCCTGACGATTCAGGTCAAAGAAGTTCCAGGACTAGGAGAGGGTCACAGTCGACGGATTTCTGAGTGTTAAGAAGAAGACCATTTTCTGATGACCATACTGAGACGTGGTCCACTCTGAAGCAGTTCTGTTATGCTAATGAACGCAGAAACAAGTAGCTTTGCTCTAAATACGTACCATATAGAATTAATATCGAATCAACTCCTTCACCAACCAGAGGTAGAGGGTATGGGTTAGAAAGGTAGAATTGTATGAACGCAGAAACAAGTAGCTTTGCTCTAAATACGTACCATATAGAATTAATATCGAATCAACTCCTTCATCAACCAGAGGTAGAGGGTATGGGTTAGAAAGGTAGAATTGTATGAACGCAGAAACAAGTAGCTTTGCTCTAAATACGTACCATATAGAATTAATATCGAATCAACTCCTTCATCAACCAGAGGTAGAGGGTATGGGTTAGAAAGGTAGAATTGTACGAACGCAGAAACAAGTAGCTTTGCTCTAAATACGTACCATATAGAATTAATATCGAATCAACTCCTTCATCAACCAGAGGTAGAGGGTATGGGTTAGAAAGGTAGAATTGTATGAACGCAGGAACAAGTAGCTTTGCTCTAAATACGTACCATATAGAATTAATATCGAATCAACTCCTTCATCAACCAGAGGTAGAGGGTATGGGTTAGAAAGGTAGAATTGTATTTTTAAACAGGATCCCAGCCACAAGAAGCCAGGAACAAATTTTCCTTTTGCCGAAACGTCCAAATGAAAAAAAGGTTGTTAGGCATGACGTGGAATATGGGAATAAATGATCATGCTTTGATAACGGAAGGGGGGAGATGAAGAATACAATCAAAAAAGATGGAAGGATACCGTGAGCAGAACAAGAAAAACTAGGAATGAAATGCAAGTAGAAAATAATGGAAGTTGAGAACGAAGGTGAGTAAATGAAGTATACGGCTACGGCGAGGAGGCTCAGAGTGGTGGGAGTACATGGAAAACGGAAATGTAATCGGATTTGGGGGGGAAAAGGACGTTTGAGTTGAAGAGAAGAATAATGATGATTATGATGATGATGAGGAGGAGGAGGAGGAGGAGAAGGAGAGGGATAGGAGGATGTGAGATAAGGAGCGAAGCACGCCGGGAACAGACAACTGAAAATAATGGGAAAGAATAGAGATAATATGGAGAAATAGAAGAGGCCATAAAAAGAGAATTTGAGCGAAGAAGAGGAATGCACGCATGTGAAAAGGGGTAAATAAAGTGATAAGGCAAGCGAAAGTAAACATTGAACTCTATTATGTCAGAGACAGAGGAGAGGAAATTAAGGGAAACACTGGCGAAAGTTGGAGAGTTTTAAGTTCTGAAAAAACTTATCTGCATGGGAAGGAACAGTGAGGGGGATAACAGATAGCTGGAGCGAAAAGTAGTTAAAATTAGAAGGGAGGACCCACAAAGAAAGCTTAGAGTGAGGAGGGAGTGGAAGGAGAGATGGAAAGGAGATTAGCGAGCCAGAGAGGGAAGAGAGATAGTGAGCAAAAAAATGTTGAAGTGGAGAAGGAAAAAAACATAAATATTGTCCTTTTTAGAAGAAATATAAAGATGACCATGGCAGCGATGACAGGGCAGACTCGAGGCTGCGCGGAAATAATAGAAATACGATAGGTGTTTGGTAAAAAACACTATGAGCATTTTCAAGCATGGAAAAGAATGTGGTTTGAAAGAAGACTGAAGAGGAGTTAGAAGGGAAGAAGTCCATCTGCAAAAATGAAAGGAAATTGTGAAGTGACAGAAACTTTGGTAGGTGAAGAGGAAAATCGCAGCGGAGGAGACAGAAGACAAGTAGAGAGAAGAAACAGTAAACAGAGTATGTGGAGTGGCAACAACAGAAAAGCGGCATAAACTGAAAGATGATAGGAGGAGGTAAATGGAAAGCGAAGAAATTTTGTGAATGAAAAACGAGTGAAGGACATTCCGATGGGAAGATTGGAGAGGGGTTTGGGGGAAGAACGAGCAGAAGGACATTGAAATGAAGGATCAAATATGGTGCAATGACGAAAAATGCAGCCAAAAAAATTAAAAATAACTGGTTAGAAAGGTGCAGCTGATAAAAAACATAAAATAAATGCAAAAGCTGAGAAGACGAGGGAAGTGGAGAGGTAATAGGAATGAGAGGCAGGCAAAAAATGATGAGAGGATAAGAAGTGAGACAAAATGTACTGTCAGCGCTCGTCTCCGTCTATCCGCATTTTCTGTCAGCGACAACCTCTGACAGAAACTAATTCGATCAAACCGCATTTGAGCAGTTATCTGTCAACTACTGACGCCGGTTATACCGTTTCCGTAGATGAGGAACAAAAAAACGCCTTAAAAGTCGATCATAAGGTTGACGATGCAGCTGAAGCAACCTAACTGCTATTTCAGCGTATGCGCGCAGCCTTCAGTTTCTTGACGCACTTAAGCTGCCATCTCTTGAGAAGAAATAGGTGCGATCGCTGGAACACGAAATGTATTCGCCTGACGTTTCGCTTTTATCAGTGTCATACCTTATTAGACAGCCTACAGACAAATTTACAAATAACCCTCACAGATTATTCTTGGACGGTGGGGGAGGGCTTCTTCGCTAATTTGATATGACCACCATTCATTTTTTCGGTTTTTCCCGTCGATTAGGGTGGAGCAGTCCGTGCCATCGACAAATAATTCCCGCGGAAATAGTGGAGGCAAAATGCGAAACACATGGACTTGTGAATTTCAGGCGATTCGAGGGCATCTGCAAGCCGATTTTTGTTCGAAGCAACTAGCAGTATTAGGTGGCGGCATCCAATCGGCAGTGGCACGCTAACTGTGATTGCAAGGAAGCCCTCCACAACCTTACCCGTTTGGCGCTGAGGAAAAAGTTTCAATAAACTTTATGAGTAGGATATGAATCAACAGGATACAGGATACATTGTGCAAGTGTATGGTTCACAGCATGTGCTTTTTGCATATGTTGACCACTTCACCTAGTCCTTTACTGGCACACAACTCGGGTCCGTGGCTCCCTGAAGCTAGATTCTGCCTAACGGCTTGAAATCCAGTAACCACCTGAATTGGCGGAATAAATTAGATTAGGGTACGTTTAATTGTGTGTCCCTACAGTCGTCAATACTATCCCCCCGTACCATTGCTCCTCCTCACTTACACATAAAAGTCCTACGGAGAGAGCGAGCGGCAAGCCCTTAGGGAGCACAGGATTACTCAGGTGGTTCTCGATTAAATAACACCATAAAACCTAAGCACGTTGTTTTGGAAGATTTGAATAATTAATTTGTCCCACTTATCAAAAACTAGGCGGACTCGGTGGGATTCGAACCCACGACAGCAAGGGGAAGGCTTAAGTACAGCCAACGCTCTAGCCAACTGAGCTATGAGGCCCCACCGAGAGCCGTGATTTTAATCACACTTGGGTCAAGTTACCCACCCAGCCTTCTGTAACGTATGGAACCAACCAATTCTGATATAGTAAGCTGACTGCCCAAGCATGATTTCCTAAGCAATTAATCTAGAATCCCCAGATGACTACCAGGCACAATGAATTAGTAGAGGATTTTCGCAGATTATAATAATTCATTTGGCCACTTGTCAAAACCTCAGCAGCCTCGGTGGGATTCGAACCCACACCAGCAAGGGGAAGGCTTTAGTACAGCCAACACTCTAGCCAAATGAGATAAGAGGCCCCGCCGGAAGCCATGGGTTGTATCACCCAGCCTATGGCATCGTATGGAATCCACCAATTCGGATACAGCAAGCTGAGGCCGTCGCTTTTTTCACATGTGTGTCAAATGAATTATTCAAATCTGCCAAAATCCTCTTCTAACTCATTGTGACTGGTAGTCATCTGGTGGATTCTAGATTAATTGCTTAGGAAATACTGCTTCGACAGTCAGCCTACTGTATCAGAATAAGCGGATTTCATACGTTGCGGTAGGCTGGGCGGGTAACGTGACCAAAGAATGATTAAACCCACGGCTTCCGGTGGTGCCTCGTAGCTCAATTGGCTAGATCGTTGACTAGTACTAAAGCCTTCCTCTTGCTGGCGTGGGTTCGAATCCCATTGAGGGCACCGAGATTTTTGCAAGTGGGTCAATGGAACCATTAAACATAGGGGAGTTCGGCAGGATAGTGCTACCCGACCCCTCACATGGAGAGGAATAGAAATTGTGTTCTAAACCAATGTTGGGATCTTGTCATCTGCGAGGTGTGTCACATTCGACGATATGAATATACAGACCTCACCATAACGTTAGCTTTGAATTACCTCAAATATGATAATTGTGGTAAAAGCGAACTTAATTGATGGGCTTCGAGAGCAGCATTTTCCTTATGAGGTCCGCGGTTTACTATCGGATATTACTTAAGTTGCTCTGGCTTATGTTCGAAGTGGCTTCGTAGCTTGAAAAAAGCATGTGTCGTAAGTATGACGTTCTTAATTTCTGCATACTTTGAACCGCATTATTCGATCATGTAACAAGTACCACCCGTAAAACACCCTATACACTAATACCGTATTGTATATGTTTATATCCGAATTCAGAATGTTTTGACAGACTACAATCAAAGAGAAAGGTAAATATAGTGCGAGGTGATTCCGAAGTTCACAAGAACGTCATATTTTGCTTCAGCAGTGTGTGCGTGTTGTGCCCCCCGGGGTGTAGGGGGTACAAGTTCGGGGTAGCACCACACAGATAGCATTTGGTCGCTCCATTTGTCTCATACAGGTAGTGAATGCTCCTGTGGGCGCATACATCTGGTACATAACTCTCACCTGTGGCTCCTCGAAGTTGTGTTCTTCTCAGCGGCCGCACTCCGGGCAACCGTCACGACCGGCGGGCTTAACCAGGTGATGGTCTCCGGTGCTGTGTGTGCCTCCACATCCGGTATGTCTGACTCCCGAAGTGCCCACCTTCCGCCTCACAAAAAACCCTACGGTGGGGGCGACAGCAACCCCGTAGGCGGCCCAGGCTAACTCGGGTCGCTCTCCCACTATAACAAAACCGTGACCCATAGTGGAGTTCGGCGGCCGTCTGGGATGTCCTAGCAGCCCTCTTTAGGGACAGCACTGCTTGCTTCCTCGCCGAGGAAGAGGCTAGAAAAGGTAAACTAAACAAATGCTGGGTCTCACGTCTTCTGCAACCGGCCGTGGCTCGCAGATCTCAAAATACGTGGTCGTAAAACTCAAACAAACAACAATGCCCCCGTGCCCATCCCCCTTACCATACCCTCCGGGCTACTCGGGTAAGTCCGCTTACACTAGAAGCCTGAAATGTTCGTTCACATTCAGACAATCCTAGGAGCAATCGGCCGGAATGAAGGACGGCGCTAGTCGCTCGGGAACTGGCGCGCTACAAGGTGGACATTGATGCTCTCAGCTAGACCCGATTCGCTGAACAGTGTCAGCTTAAGGAAGTGGGTGCCGGATACACCTTCTTCTGGAGTGGCTGGACAAAGGCAGAGCGACACGACGCTGGTGTTGCCTTTGCCATCCGTAACGACATCGTGGGACGTCTGCCCTGTCTGCCGCAGGGTATCAATGATCGCCTGATGAGCCTCCGCCTGCCTCTTTCGGGGAGACCAGTTCGCCACCATCATCAGCGCCTACGCTCCCCAATGACGAGCTCTGATGCGGCGAAGGACAAATTCTACGAGGACCTGCACGCCTTGCTGGTGACTGTGCCGAAAGAGGACAAGTTAATTGTCCTTGGTGACTTCAATGCCCGCGTCGGGACAGACCACGCTGCCTGGCAGGGAGCGCTGTGTCCCCATGGTCTACGTAGCTTTAACGATAACGGTCTCCTTTTTCTGCGAACCTGTGCGGAACACCGTCTCCATCTGAGCAAGACCTTCTTCTGCCTTCAGACGCGGGAGAAGGCCACGTGGATGCACCCTCGGTGGCGGTGCTGGCAGCTGCTGGACTATGTTACCGTCCTGAGGCGAGATAGGCAGAACGTGATGGTAACGAAGGCGATCCGCGAAGCCGATGTTTGGGCGGATCACCACCACGTTATCTCCCAGATGAGGCTTCGACTTCAACCCCGACGAAGGCCCCAAGGTAAGCAACCGCTAGGTAAGTTACATACTCTTTTGTTAAATCTGCCTGCTCACTGTTTTGATTTCAGCAACCAAATAACCCAGAAACTGGAGGACCTCCATGCTCCAGATAATAACGCCACCGTCGAAACTCGATGGTGTCAACTGCAAAATTTCATCCAGTCCACCGCCCTCGAAGTCCACGGACGCGCACGCCGTCAACACCAGGACCAGTTTGACGACAATGACGCCGACATCAGCACCTTACTCGCGGAGAAGAATGGACCTTCGGACTGAGATCACCAAATTAGCCTTATTGAGATGCCGTCGCCTTGTACAGCAACGGCTGCAGGAGATGCAGGACGCGTGGATGATCCCGAAAGGCTGAGGAAATCCAGGGTATATGGACTGCAATGAAATGAAAACCTTTTTCAAAGCCATCAAGGCCATAGATGTCCTCTGAATCTAGTGGGCCACACCGCTGCTCAGCTCTGACGGCACAACACTGCTGACAGAGAAATTTCAAATTCTGAAGCATTCAAAATTGCCGGGAAGATCTTCGCGCGTATCCTTCTCAATCGTCTAATGGTCACCTAGAGCAGGGACTAATCTCGGAAAGCCAATAAGGCTTCCGACGACACCGTGGAACAACCGACATGATCTTTGCCACCCGCCAGCTACAAGAGAAGTATCAGGAGATGCGAACTTACCTCCACGCTACCTTCGTGGACCTGACAAAAGTCTTTGTCACGGTGAATCGCGACGGACTGTGGAGTGTCATGCAAGAATTCGGCTGTTCTGACTGGTTCACGCACATGGTGCGTCAGCTGCAGGACGGGATGACGGTGCGCGTCACTGACAACGGGGTGGTATCCGAAGCATTCGCAGTGAACAACGGAGTGACGCAGGGGTGTGAACTGGCCCCTACCCTGTTCAGTCCCATGTTTTCCGCTATGCTGATGGACGCCTACCGTGATGAGCAGCCTGGGATCTGCATCGCCTACAGAACTGACGCGCACCTTCTTAAAAGTTGGCGTATACAGGCCACAACGTGCGTGTCTACGGCCACAGTCTATAACTTGCCCTTCGCGGACGACTGCACCCTAAAACCGTGACTGAGGAGGACATGCAAAGGAGCATGGACCTCTTCACCGCTGGCTGTGACAATTTTGGCCTAACAATCAGTACAACCAAAACTGTTGTCATGCACCAGCCGCCACCCGGCGCGGAATGCAATGCTCCCAGAATCAATGTCAACGGTGCTCAGCTCAAAAATGTGGAAACCTTCGATTATCTAGGAAGCACGCTGTCGCGCAACACGAGAATCGATGATAAAGTTGGCCAACGGATCTCCAAAGCCAGTAAGGCATTCGGCCGACGGCAGGCCTCCGTGTGAAATCGCCACGGTATTCACCTGAACACCAAACTGAAGATGTACAAGGCTGTCGTCTTGACGACACTCCTGTACGGAGCGCAGCCCTGGGCCGTCTACTCGAACCAAGCCAGGAAGCTGAATCACTTCCATTTCAGCTGCCTCTGCAGAATACTGAAGCTAATATGGCAGAGAGAATCCCGGACGTGGAAGTCCTGGAGCGAACCAAAATCCTCAGCATCCACGCCATGCTGAGACAAGTGCAACTGCGATGGAGCGGCAACCTGGTGCAAATGGACAACGAAGAACTACCCAACTGACATTTCTACGGAGATATCACTACGGTTGTTTGCCGACAGGGAGGCCAAAAACGGCGCTACATGGACAATTTGATAAAATCTCTGAAGCAACTGCAAATCAAATCCCTGACCTGGGAGGATCACGCCAAGGATAGACCAGCATGGAGAAGATTCGTAAAAACTGGTTCAGCAATCTTTAAGGCCAACCGGATCACCGCTGCCAAGGCCAAACGAGCGGCACGAAAGTCACCAGTGCCCCCTGACCAACACCACCAATGCCAGGGCCCTTCCAACATGCCCGCGCTGTCATCACACCTCCCGCGCGCGAATTGGACATTTTAGGACGCAATGCACCAACATTCAGACAATTCCAACTTCTACGTCAAATTCCGCCAACCATCCTTTGGACTCCCCCACCCTCACTCCTGGCATCGATTCTAGAACTCTCACCATAATAGAGAAAACATCCCAATACTCATCACCTGTTACCTCTGCCACAGCCGTCGCCGCCACCACCACCATCAGCGATGGGGAGTCTCTCTCTTAAACTGTCCTCATTGCAACCGCAAGTTCGCCTCACGCATCGGCCTGGTAGGTCATTTAAGAATCCATCGTACAGAGACTGGTGAACCAGTGCCTGGAGCACCAATACACAGCAGAGATCGCCACGTCCACTGCCCTCACGCATTCACTCATTGCATTGGCCTATTCGGTCACATTCGCATTCATGACGGTGGAATTCACTGCAATGCCGAAAACATCGATACCCCTACTCCAGCCATTATTACTGCCACTGCCATCCTCACTACCAAAAATGACATCCCCACAACCCCTCCCGATTTCTACTTTCTACACTGCGTCCACAACTTCAAATCACGCAACAGCCTGCTCGGTCACCTGCGAATCCATCGCACGGAGGCTGGTGAACCAGTGCCTTCAGCTCCGATATACAGTCGACGCGCCTGCCTCCACTGCCCGCACTGTTCCCACACATTTACACACCATATGGGCTTATGAGGGCACATGCGCCTCCACGAACACCTGTGGCAAACTACCGGAGGCTTAGTCACATCAGCGCACTCTACGTACACCACTACATAGACAACACCCTCACCATCATCAAGTACCTGAGAATATCACGGTTTCCTAGAAACTGTGGCTTGGAAGACTGCCAAACTGACGCTTACACCAGACCACGCCGTCGGCCCACTGTATGTGCTGTGTGCGTCGAGTCGCTGACCACTGGACTGGGAGTCAGACGGCGATGGCTCCTCCATATCCCCTGATTTAGTGAATCCTGGTGTGTGCGTTATGGGGGCCATGTCGTGCTGTGGCGCGCGAAGACGTGACGCCGACCCGTCAGTCAATGCGCCCACTGCCACAATAGACAATTGACAGGCATGGATGGTGGACTGATTGTGGGGTAGGGGAGAGAGTGAGGTCGACAGCTCAGCGCATTTTCCTCACTATTAACAATCTGACGCGCTTGAAACTATCACGGTGCGCTAAAAGCCGTGGCTTGGGAGGTTGCCAACTGACGGGATAACTCGGACCGCCTGGTCAGCCTAATTGTGTGTTTTGTGTGTAGTGGCTGACTGGCGGACTGAGAGTCAGGCTGCAATGGCTCCTTCTAAATGTGGCCTTTATGGCACTCCCACTCCATGGGATCCGAGTCAGGTGTGGTGGTACGCCCAGGGGCGGCTCCGGCCGCGCCAGCCACATGCGCCCTCTCCCATCCCCGGTCTTCTTGACTCTGTCTTGACACCGGGTTCAGGTGGGGGAGGAGGAGTGAGTGCAGTAGCTGCAGCGCAAGGCTACTATCACTTAAAACTTATTCACGCGCAAGTCACCGTCCCTGCACCACCTGGTGTGGAGCATACGGTGGACCTCGTCGAAATCGACGGTCGAACTGTCATATCTGTGAGGAAGACGTTATGTGCTACACTCGAGTCCAAGAAAAAATATTTTTGTTCATACTTTTTATAAATTCTATTGTACTTTATAGGGTCGTCGGAAATAGATGAGCAAGATGCATATGAAGTAGTCGTATTTTACAGTTTTTACTGACGGGCGGAAAGAAACTCGTTCAAAACCTGGCATGCTGACGTGATTGCTGGATGATAATTAAAAGTAAAACCCTAATTATCACATCTCAGAATTTAGTTAACATTTCGGGGGATAGCATGTTTACTGTACTTGTCCCGTTGCGTCTCGAGGCTCAATCTAGAGCCCTCACACAGCGACCAGTAAATGCTCGACCTCGAAGCCCTGGTGCTGCAATCCCGGAGTTCGGTATGATTGGCTGATTACAGCTAATAGGCCTTATCCCTACTCCTACCTGGGTGATTGGCTGATTAGTTGATTGGCTGGTTACGGCTAATAGGCCTTATCGCTACTCCTACCTGGGTGATGAGTTCATTTTCAGCGACTACTGAAGCCATCAATAAAACGTGCAAAACAAAGCTCTCTCAGTCATCAATAGTTGGGAGAGTATTACAAAGTTGATCCTCTACGAGATCTCTGAAAATGACAGGACGAGGTTAAACATGCGTTTACCGGTCGACTTACGGGACATGCTCGTCGCGTTTTGCGTGGGAACTCAAAGGGGCAATGAAGGTTGTTGAGACCGTAAACAGAGGCTGTACCAAGGCAAGGGAGAATAGAAGAACAATTTCTGGCCCTGTCAGCCGTCAGTAATGTCTAACATTGGGTCCGGTATTCGAGCCCGCGATCTCTTGTCAATGAATCTAACAATCTATCAAGGACCACGGCACACCAAATCCGGTGACTGGTAACTGACGAGATAGCTCGATCCTCCTAGGACAGAGTCGCGCTTTAATGACTCCTTCCTAGTGACACTTCCACTCAGATGGCACACGAAATGCCGCTTGTGGGTGTGAAAACCTGGTCCACCATGCTCGACTGTCGTGTATAAGAAATTATCCATTATACTTTATGAAAAAATTGGCCAACGTACCTCAAAGACCAGACGGCTACGCCTTAGGGAACTGGTAACTTGGTATTTACTGACAAACACAGGGAAACCGGAATGCCTATTCTAGTTTACGGTCATCAACCAGAAACATCGGAATTGCCGGCTATACACCCGCGACTCCAATACCAAGTGAGCTAATCCTCGAGCAGCGCTCTCGCCTCTGAGCCAGCGGGTTCACATCACGCCGGCTGACCTCGAATATTTAGCCACACGAGTGGCATGCACCAGCATCTCCTGATTGGAAGGCAGAACTAAGCGTTGCCATGTTAATGCATTGGATTTGAAGTTCCAAAGCTCACGCAGGCAGTCGCATGACGACTGTAATTGGGAAGCGGTTAGCAAACTCGGAAACCGTAAGATGGGACAGCAAGAGGATCAAATGCACACCATCTGTGTAGGTCTGTTCCCACGCCAACCCTCCACAACGCCATTTTCAATATCTTAAGGACGCAGAGCCGCAAGCAATACCGAGTGTCATTTTTGTATAGAGAAAGCTCTGTGAATCTATGGCCTTTTATTAATAGGATCCTGGCATTTTGCTTTATGTTTGACGCTAGTCCTCAAGTGGAAGTCAAGAAGATTAAAATTGATACACAGACAATTAAGGGTGTACTTGAAGTGGGAGGGCAAGTCAAATGACCGACCAAGGGGAAAGAAGTGGGGGGGATGACCGGGCCTAGGAACTGGGCGCCAAGACAACAAATGGCCAACATCCCCGGCGAGTCCGTGGTCAGGAACGAGGACAGAGGTCTGGATGCGACCGAATGGACGAGAAACTCTGCGTGAGAAGCTCTGGTCGATACCCGAGCGCAGAGGACAGGGCAGAGACAGTTCAGCCCTGTGGATGTGCACTGGCAGGTCGGAGCGTTGGAGTTTTGCGTCGCCCAACGCTCGGGATAATTTGGGCGGCAAGGAGTAATTGAAGGTGGCCGAGGCTGGTGGTAGCACAATGGGCGTCGTGCCGGCTCTCGTTAGGCGAGATGACTAAAAGCATGAATACGTCAGTAGGTCCACCCAGAAGTGGATCACAGTAATGGCTTTTATTTCTTAAATACACGCTTACTCAGTATGTTAAAAGTAGCCATTTTTGTGTTATAAGTACCTGAAGAGTTTCTCCAATGACTTCGCAACCTTCGTGCAGGAGGAACAGCTCAGGGAGCCCGGCGTAGACGGTGTTGCAAGTGATAGCCACAAGACTAGCGTCACCAGAGGCAGAACGAGCAAGTTCTGTATGGCCAATACCCTTTAGGGTAATGGAACCACGTCGGCGGGCAACTCCGGTCAATTTGTCGTCCGTCGGTCTGAAATTGTATAATGGCGTGCAGTAATATACATAAACAAACCTCAACAACCACCTCTTTAGTTGGGTTAAAGGCATGAAAGTTCTAGATAAGTGGATTGCGTATCAAAAAATGTGCACAGGAAACACCGAATCGATGCAGGCCTCGTACTGGCCATCTTTCCGTTGTGTTAAATATGGAGAAGTGGTACCGGGCTACTAGGCGACCGACAAAGAATATAACTAGAATGGAACTTTACGCTTGCTGTTCTGAAAATGAAAATTCACGCGTACGTACTACCTAAGCTCTTTCAAGTGATCACCAACTTAATCTGCCCTAAGCTAATGTATTTTAATAAGTAGACCAATGAACTCGCAAAAACTTGGATTTAAAGTGGCTCATTTCGGGAAGTGAACATCTTCGCAAGCAGCGTAATCCTACGAAGCTTCTTTCACGACACTTCTATCCGGTCACCTACCGAAAGTATACTAAATCAACCGTTAAACGGTCCTTACCTCACTCGTTGTATGAGAAGATTATAGGCAGCCTTGCGTCCTTCCGGCGTTCCTTCTGCGTCGACCTCGGAAATGCTGCCTGAAACAGAACCAGCGGCCACCACGGAGGCCATACATAGTGAATTTGGTACTCCAGCGTGTCGGTCAGTCGCAAACTGCACGATCGATCTGAATGACAGTGTTCAAATAAGATCGGCTCGAAATGTGCGGAATGCTTCGCGCCGAGTTTTGCAACGTTCAGTCCTGGCAAACAACGCGTGGACATCCTTCAGTCGAATAACGCAGAACTTGCGCGGCGCATTTCTAGCCTTCAGTCGGAACTCTGCACCCGCACGCTCGAGCTGCAAGCCTGTGAGGCCGAATCCTTTCGTCTACGGCTCCAGTTGAACAGATTTCAGTCTATTCAGGCCTTCGATTCGCTTGTTGGCTTGAAGGAGACGCTGGACAGCCTGATTGATCTGGCTTGCAAGGCCCGACAACTGGTTGCTGGCATGCGGGATGGCTTCCTCGCGGTAGGCAATATCGAGGTTTCAGCTGAAGACACCATAAATATGTTAGTCGAGGGCCCGTTGGAGAGGCGAACAACGGTGTGTCTGGCAAACGTGAGCATGAAAGTCGCAGGACAGTGTTCACTCGTTCCTTCTCCTCAGATCAATCGGCATGAATTCTGCGAGGCCCGTTCTAGCATTCAGTCCGTGGAAATGGAGTGCTCCTCGTCCACTCTAGTAGAAAGTACAGATAATTCAGCAACCAAAAATACCACTGCCCCTGACACCCTTCCAAATACTCAACCATCCCCGGCTTCAGTCTATTGCCCGGAAACTTCTGCCGAGCATATGTACGAGGCTGCATCTCTGAACGGACCGTCTTCAGCAAATCCGTCCTCCCCATTTTCTTCGGTCACAAATCCTCCTCCCGCTTCTCCTCCTCCTTCTTCTTCTCCTTCTTCTTCTCCTCTTCCTTCTTCTTCTCCTCCTCCTTCTCTCCCAACTCGAAAGGATCGCCAGCATCATTCCGTCCGATTCGCCTTGCAAAAGAAAGACGATCGTGATAGTGAAAACTACAATCCACGAAGACGGGTTTTCACAAAGAAACACGCTGGGAAGTTGCGCAAATTATGGAAGAACAAGATGCGAACTAAGCTCCAGAGGCACACCGTTGATAAGTCTGACGAAACGCCACCGTCTGCCATATCGAAGGAATCTGCCCTCCTTCAAAACCGACCGTCAGCGAGGACGACAGAATGGGTGGTGGATGTGAGGTCTGCAGCCTCGGAAGACAAATCCACCGTGAATGAGGAGAACAAATCCCCCATCCGTAGTGATTCGCCTGTGGCAGCAGTAACGAGCCAGCATTCTGGGATTCCGCTGCCGGGTAAGAAGCGCAAATAGCCCTTGCTGATAGCCGAAGATTCGATGTTCTTGCTTGTGCCTGATCCAAAGACGACGGAGATGGCGGTCGATCCAGTGGAACAGCAGCAACCTGTTGTTTTGTTGGAGAGGCAATCTTCTCTCAATCTGATGGTCAACGATGCGATTTCATCAGTTTCCAAGACCCAGGAAAGACGGCCGTCTTTAAACGCTTATCAAGGCGACGACGGAGACCGTTTATCCGTAGCATCAAGTGGTCACTCCAGCGACCGTCTCCATCGACGTACCATGAGCCGCGTCAGTTATTGTATGCCTAGCCTTCGAAAGAAAATTCGCCAGGGTGATTCAGATTGGTGCAAGGACTAGCTTTAATAGCTCTCCGGCAAACTGTTCACTTTCCATGGTTGTACTTTTTTGCTCTTTTCTTCTTGATTTGCCTTAAAATTTTGAAACTGATATCCTTTTGTTACTCTTTTCGCTTGCTCTCTCTCAATTGTTTGTGCAGGTACATTTTATGAAAAATAAGAAGAGGGCCTAGTTTAAAAAAAGAAGCCAGTCTCATTTTGTCTAGGCACTTTAAGTTAAAAAACTCAAACCCTGGAGTTTTTTTTAACAGGACTTCTCACCTGCGGAGCGGAACAAACGCCAGCAACTTGTCATCGAACTAAGACGGCGGCTCAGCGGAAACAAATTTGGTTATTTACAACAACCAAGTGATCCATCGTCCATTGTTCTCCCCATGGAGAGGCCCGTTCCGGATTACCACGCAGTTGGCCCAGTAAACTGGGGCTCGCGCCCGACTGTTAACTTACCGAGGAAACTGAAAACATTCCTGTACACCAATGCACAGAGTATATTATTGAAGCTCGACGAGCTTAAGATTCATGTCTGCGATCTTTCTCCAGATATAATTTCCGTAACAGAAACTTGGTTGTCCCAACACGTGGACGACCGGGGAGGGTTACTATGGCTGGCTACCAACTTTTTAGAAAAGACAGGAAAGAGCGTCAAGGAGGCGGCGTACTCACATACGTGAAAAGCGAACTTAGTTTTAGACAAAACTTATAAACTCGCGTCTACTTCCGAGGCGATATGGCTATCCGTAAAAGTGCCAGGTACATAAAGTCTAGATGTCCTGACAGTCTACCGCCCACCGAGAAGAGATCCCGTTGCCAATGCTAACCTGCTAGAGGAGCTTGAAAAGATTGCTACACGGATGGATATCCTGATCATGGGTGACTTCAATGCGCCTCACATCGACTGGAGCTCAACCTGCGCACATAGTTCTGACCTAGCCTTTGACGGTTGCCTTCTGAGCACGATGCTAAAGCTACTTCTCACACAGCACGTCACTTTTCCAACAAGGGTGTGCGAAGGACAACAGGCCAATTGCCTGGACCTAGTTCTCACGAAGTCGCACGACAGCATCGACGAAGTGGCATGTCTACCGCCGCTAGGTAAAAGTGACCACGTGGTACTGCGATGGGAGTACTCACTATTTTCTATACCAGCAAGACCCACAAAAATCAGAAGGAATATATGGCAAGGCGATTTCGGTGGAATGAGGGCCGAACTCATGCGCACTCAGTGGGAACCTTTATTCTTTGGAAACATAACCGAGGACTGGGAAACGTTCCGGGACATACTGCACAGGCTCATGGAAAATCACTGTCCAATTTTGAGACAAAGGTTAACGAATAGACCATGATGGCTTACGCAGGCCTTAAAACTCGAAGTTAACAAAAAGCGGAGATTGTGGAAAAAATCGCTTACGGACGGAACTCATGCATCTCTAAATGCGTACAAAATGCAGAGAAATCGGGTCAAGGGCCTTATTGTTAGAACAAGACAGGTTTTCGAAGTGGACCTGCTGAACCGGGCCACCGTGAACCCAAAACTGGTTTACGGTTACCTCAGGCAGAATACACGGAACAAGGATCCGATACCCTTACTGAGGACCGCCGAGGGCATAGACCTTACTGAAGACGATGCGAAGGCTGATCATCTTTCGGAATTTTTCCAGTCTGTTTTTACAAAGGAAACGAGTTACGATTACCCTACCAATGGCTTCGAAGTGGACACAATAGTCGAGACTTCTCATTTCACCGAGACTACTGTCCTCAAGGAACTTTTGGGGTTGAAGGAATCTAAGTCTCCGGGTCCCGATGAAGTACCTGCCAAGCTGTTGAAAGTTAGCGAGAGAGTTGGCAAAAACCACTCTCACGCTTTTCCAAACATCCTTCCAGACCGGAAGTCTACCAGCCGACTGGAAATCCGCATGAATTACGCCGCTCTATAAGGGTGGAAGCCGGGTCTCTGCAAACAATTATCGACCAGTTAGTCTAACTTCAGTTTGCTACAAAATAATGGAAAAAATAATTAAGCAACAACTAATGCAGTTCCTAGAACATAACAATCTGCTATCCGAGGTCCAGCACGGTTTCCTAGAGGTAGATCCTGCGTCACAAATTTGCTCTACTGGTTAGAACGTTAAACTGAAGCGGTCGATAGAGGAAAAACGGTGCACGCAGTCTATATCGACTTCAAAAAGGCTTTTGATAGCGTGCCGCACCACCAGCTTCTTTATAAACTCAACCGCATAGGCGTAAGAGGTAGACTTCTGACATGGATGGAAAACTTCTTAACTGGCCGCTCAAAAACTGTCCATATCAGCGACAAACAGTCGACCAAGGTTGAGGTTGAGAGTGGTGTTCCCCAAGGCTCTGTTCTCGGCCCTATTTTGTTCATTGTCTACATCAACGATTAAGCCAACGAACTGGACTGCGATATTGCCATGTTTGCCGATGATCTCAAGCTTTGGCGCGTCATTCAAACTGCGGCTGACGAAGAGAACTTGCAGGCAAACTGAAATCGACTCCAGAAATGGTCAAATGACTGGCTCTTGCCGTTTAATGATAGCAAGTGCAACATCATACGAGTCGAGAAAAGCAATCCTTCGAACCGTACGGTTTACAGTCTGAATGGCATTCCATTGAAAGAAGTGGATGCCCAAAAGGACCTGGGAGTCTGGATCACGCCCTCGCTTAAACCCTCCCTACATTACGCAAAGGTAGCGAAGTCAGCCATGTCGATTCTGTTCCTCGATAAACGAGCTTTTGCAGCCTTCACTACCGACTGCTTCGCTAGTCTTCGAAACATTCGTGCGGCCACAGTTAGAGTCTGCTATCCAAGCTTGGAGACCCTGAGCGGCAAAAGACATCAACATCCTCGAAAAGGTCCAAAGGCGAGCAACAAAACTTGTCCTTGGACATGGCTCACAGCCTTATGAAACACGGCTGTCGAATCTCAATCTCTTTCCCTTGCGCTATAGACAGCTTCGGGGGACCTGATACTAACATTCCGCATACTACGCGCCCAGGACTGTTGTCTCGTCCCAGGCGATTTCTTCGAGCTAGCAACAACAATGAACTTAAGAGGTCATCCTCTCAAATTACGTGTGACTGGAGCAAGGCTAGACACTCGTAAGTACTTCTTCTCCAAAAGAGTATTCGAAGCTTGGAATAGTCTTCCTCTGGATGTTGTTATGTCGGACTCCTTGGAGGTTTTTAAGCGAAAGTTAGATCGATATAATGGTGGGAGCTACAACACGAACTGAAAGCTGCAAGAGTGACGTCAGAAAATAAGGTATTTATGATACTACTAGCTACATTTGGGTAACATTTATTTGTTTGTTATTTTCGTTTGAGGTCTTGCACTCTCCCATAATTCCCATGCTGGGGTCCTAGAGGTCTTAGCTGCTTAATTATTTGCACACCTAGGTGACACCGTGAGTGTTCGCATCAGCTGGACCTGGCGGCCGTCGTCCATGTGGTATATGAACGTTCTCCCTTGGTTCGAACCGCAATGGACCGAGGATGATCTGGACATATATTTCCGCCTTTGAAATCCCTCAACGGACTCTGCAATCAGCAAGGGAGCATCTGGCTGATTCATGTAACCTCCGCGATGCCCCCGTTGGACCCCCCCGCAAGGGCGACAGTTTTTTTCTCCAAAATATCACCGGGAGTTTTTTTTACTGTCTGCTCGTTTTCAACTATGTTGGCCTCGCCAACTTATAGAGATACTATTTTTTGATACCAAAACTCGCATGTACAAATAGGGAATTCAAAGGTGACTCACCTACATCTCTCTTAAATATACTGATACTGATACTGAAATGACCAATTGATAAGTGAGGGCTTTGTCGTCGACTTTCAACGCTTTCGGGATCCATAAAATACTCTAGAGCAAACGTGCAAGGAAACATCATTTCTTCTACTCATTTTGTAGCTGATTACGTTTTCCTCGAAGTTTCTACTCAGGAAATGGGTATATTTCGGTTTCCAGAGATGATAATTGAGCAATTTTTAAGACTGTGAAACGTTTCTCCAAATAGCACTACAGCTGTTCGTTGATCAAAGTTCCCTATAAAACATACAATGTGGTGCAAAATGTGATGAGCGCCTAAGAGTAGCCTCCTCATACCCTAAACGCAAGCACAACAACATGTTGGGTATTAAAAGGCATTTGCATAATCTGGAGATATACTTCCTTCGAGCACATAAGTTTACCGCGCTCTACTCAAACAAAACCTGTTAAATTAAGGATATTTTTGTGCATGCTTTCTGCTAAAGACGTCGGATTTACAAGGGATATCGAACATCGATGGAAAACATGAATACTATTTAAATTGTTATTTTCAGCAAGTGTACAGGTGACTGAAAGGACGCGCAGTTAGATTCCGGCATCCTGGCCTGAAAGAAATATCCTAGAATCATGCTGTATGATAACCGAAAAACCTACGTCATCTTGTCCGGGATACCAGTGTGATTTTGTTGCAGCAAGTATACTCTCTCATACGACCCGAAGTCAATGCACAGCAACCGAGGGATGGTTTACACGCAGCGGTAATCAAACACTTGCTTGTGTTGCACACCTTAAACGCGCACAGCTCAGCATTCAAAACGGTATAGGTCTGACCAGAGAGATGCACGGTACAGGCAGATTTTTGTGTCGATGTCGTTGTCGCGTCAATTTCATTGACACTGTTAAAGGACTGGAAACCCCGCGAGCAGCATCCATTCAGGAGACGATGTCACCTCTTTTCTGCTCACTCAGTAGCAGCGTCATCCCCGGATATTATAAACAATCATGAATCTCGAGGTATATCTTCTCCTAGCCAGGGAAGTAACTCTTAGACACCTATATTTTCTCGGTGGTTAAGGATAGACTGACCGGTTTAGCGATTACATTCACTCGCGACACCAGAATGCAAAGCAGTCATCTGATACCCACGTGAAAACTCAACACCGTGAAAACTGCGCAGGGTCATTCCGTGGTTTAGAGATAATGTTGGAGCTTAGGCACTTAATGATCAATGAGTTTGGTTTTAACTGCGAGCCACCGGGTTTGAGACGGCAAAAATAACAGAAAGGGCCTTCCACATAAGGTACAGCTCATAATTTAGGTCCCGCTATAAGTCGTTGATTACTACAGGAGAAAGAAATGCACCAGTTATTACTAAAACAAACTAGGACTTAAAATTTATTTCTGAAAACTCTCCACAGGTCCGCCATTTGGGAGGAGAACCTGCGAAAAAATATGAAAAAAACCACGAGACAACCACGAGAACAACAGCCTCACCTGAAAGCCACTGAGATTGAATCGGATGCTTTGTACACGCTGAGTGGGAAGGCGTCCGCGTCAGAATGACTACGTGATGGACAACCCCAACACACCGCCAGAAGCGTTTGGTAAAAGGATGCCGGCGACTAAAAGTGGTCATTTGAGAGCCCATCAAAGAGTAAGAAGTCGGAATGGAGAAAGGAACTCTAAATATATCAGGAAAAAGTAGAGATAGTGACAAGGCAGTCTAGGAATGGGGACGGGGTGGGTGGGGATGAAGGCAAATGAGAATGACGAGGTACTTGCCCGGTCACGGTTGGAAGCGGCGTAGAACTTCTTCGCGAATTCTGCGTATTCGGGCGATGTTGCAAGTAGAATAAGACCAGAGTATGCTGAGGGCAGACTCTCTGCAATAAACAGTTCCTGTGGTGGTGGCCACTTCTCCAGAGGGTCATTCCTATCGAAGAGTACGCTGCAGGCGAGTGCTGGTGGGGTTGCGCGCTGGGAGGAGGGAACACCAGGATGACCGGGCCATAGTCCGTACTCCTCACATAGCAACGTTCGCAGCTGTGGAAGGCAGTCCCTGAGGCTGAGGGGGAGTTCGCTGGTCGACTAGAACGGTAAATCCGAAAGAGGTTGATGAAACACAACTGAATTACGGACAGATGAGGCAGGAAACATGGGTAGGCCGAGGATAGCCATCAAAGGAAATACTCAGAGAAGGGTACACATCTGGAAGAAATGCCAGTACAGTGCTGGGCAATAACCTCAACATTGACACCGGCCGTACCGATACGGCTTTCTAATATGCTTCCGATTGCAGACCTCGTCTACTTAACCATATTCAAACCTACTTGATCCGAACGCATTCTGCAGGACCATGGGGGGTAACACGGGAGCAACCCCGTTAGCAGATTAAACCGTTAGTCAGACGAGCGTCAGATTTCAAAGTACTAACAGGGATCTTACGCTGTTAGGGGTTCATGTAACTGCGCCAGTAACCGCAGAAGTGTTCGAGAGAAAAAGCTCGTGTGGATCGGGCGGCAAAACCTTATTAACATAGGGTCATCGATAGGAACAGTAGCCGGAGCGACCGTGACAGATCGAAAATGAAATACTCGAAAAGCGAGTTGGCGAAAACTGCTTCTCCTATCAATTCCATGGACAATGAGTAGAGTTGTGATAGAAAACTAAATAATTCCAGTACCTCCTTGTTGTTAGTGTTAAGAGAGCAGCTCGCAGTCTAAGTTGGATCATCTTTGTAAAGCCAAAGCAGAAATCCATAAAGCAAAGTGGTCAGGTGTGCCAGATCGATTTGCCCTTGCGGCTGAAAATCTAAATCTGCTGTTGTCACACACGACCGGGTCCCACTGGTTGGCAAGATGGGGCCAATTTGACACATCCGAAGGTAATCGGTAGTATAAAGACCTTCATTAACAGATATCTTCAAAAATCAGGCTTCTGAGACCGATGAAAAAGCAGTTGCGAAGCAAGATGTAGAAACTGAGGGTTGGGGCTCCAATGGCTCCTTCTTAATGCGATATTTAAGGCAATCTCACCTAGGTGAGACTCCGGCCAACCTTACTGTGGGCTGGTGCACATGGAGTGGGGAACAATGATGCGTGGCACGTGTAGACGGGTTGTTTACCTCTGGTAACCATTGTGCTCGAGCGCACTTGCATCCGTCTTGACACTAGAGTGAAGTGAGCGAAAAAAGAGATTTCGGTAGATGATGCATAAGTTCACGTGCCAAGTGCCACTGCTGAGCCCATCTAATAAAGCAGTGGTGAACGTCCTCATTTGCAACGGTCTTTATGCCTGCCTTTGCACAAATCTGGCAAACCGATTACCTAGACATAGCCATCCTGACTGGTTAATTCTGCCTGGTAGTTCATAAGGCTTCCCAGTCTGGCAGGCTTAAACTAGTGCCAAGAGCGATGTCTGAGATGAAATTAAGTTATGGAAAGAAATGTGCTGCAACTTCAATGAGCACGCTCACCTTGAGCAGAGATGGGCAGCTACGAAAAGGCACCACAACTCGTTGTCTATCTAAAGATTCAGCTGCAGTAAAACAAAGGTGGCATTAAAAGAGTGCTCCGGTGAAAGGTTGAGTGTGACAACAATGGCCACCCTGCCCGAATTAAGCTCTTACAGTCTGCAGAACGATTTTCTTGCCATTTCCTGTTGATTAAGTGTCAAGGAAGCTGGCATCGCTCAGATGAACAGCCAATGAGCTAGACACACGAAGTGAAACCGGACGCAAATACCAGATAACAGGCTGGGGTGCCCACGATACTCTAAAGCGAGTAAATCGCTTGCACGCTGCACTACGATAAAGGCCAAGTTCGCTGAAGAAAAGCAAACAAACATCAGAGTAAGGATGTCACACATAACTCTCAAAAGAGGTTGGCAAAGTAATTTTTCTATAGACTTACCGATAAAGTTGGTCGGCCATGTATGTTTGCCTTTGACCTCGCGTGACCCCACACAGAGAGCCAAGCTGGCTTGTCAATAATGATAAAGTTCCGCCCAAAAGCTACAATACGGGTTGCTAGAAATTGAGCCAGAGATTCTTTTGGATGAAAATTTGCCACTATCAAGTCCCTGTGCGTATTCATCCAGAAAAAGACTACGAACGTTTGGTTTCCCGGACGGAGAATTAGCAGCAGTCGACAAACGACGAAAATACCGAATAGGTACACGCATCGCCTAAAAGTAAAGTTGAGGACTACGTTGAACGCAAATCTAAGAAGACAATGTTTTTAGAACCGTGTAGGCATAAGCGTTTGAGGCCGATATCGTTTGATATATGGATATTTTCAAGGCCTCAGACATAATTTTAAAGGATGCAAAGTAGTGAAGTATTCCGGAAAAAATACAAATTGAACTCAGTTATGGTAGACTAGTTTGTTCGTCAGTCCAATTGCGAAATGGCGGTCGCGGAAAAACCACAGGAGTGGTGTTGGGAGCGGAGGATGAGACATGATGGCATGGTGACCGTTAAAAACACATTACACAGATTTTCCTGCTATCATTACCTCGCGGTTACAACGCACCACAAAAACGAAAAAGACGACCGAAAACAAACAATTCGAGACGTCGTTAGCAATATGTTCATGCCAAGGATTCCGAAAACATTTCATGCACGTCAGAGCTGGCCATATCAGATAGTAGCAAAGCCCCGTCAAACAGGTGTACGGGCTAATTCAATTATGTCCTGTGATAGGACATTGGCCTGTTCACAGAAAGAGCTTGATCGCTACCGTGTGTTTTAATAATGCGGTACTGTTCTTGATTCACGGGAAAACAAAGTAAACAGATAAGAGGTCTGACTGTTTACACAGCACCTAAATAAATACTCTACAGTCAACGAGGTTCTTGAAGCATGGATGCACCACTGATAGGTATAATACTCAATGGTCAACCCAAGCGGGTATGGACCTCAGATTTGTCCTGTTCCAGCTTGGGATATGGGTGGTTGATGAGGGCTGAAGTGACTATTGCATCCCGCACTGTAACAACTGCTATCAATTATCATACTTCTAAATAGACTTTCCTATGAAATCAAACGCAAGCTTCAAGTAAATGAGACATGTGATTATGCACATGCGCGAGGCCGAAAAGAAAACAGATCGATACAAGACTTTCAGAAGAGCTCGGAACATTTTTTTCTGGATAGATGGACAGAAGGTAATAGATACGAGGTATCATTGACAGGAATGGTCTGTAATCGTGCATTCGGTCGTTCCGTAAGTATGCTCTCAAATACAACGCTTGAGCTGGCGCAAGTGCCTTGTTGAAGCTACTTCTGGATGCTTAAGGATAGAACAGTTAAGCTACGCAGCACAACCGGTACCGCGGTGCCGCATTCCAGAACGTCCTGGAATGCGCACGTTTTTAATAATTTCATGGAACTCCGTGTCTACCCCCGTTAACTATTCTAACAACTAACTTCTTACCTAATAGCGAAAGCTGCACGGATCTCTTTTCCAATCATTTCATGTCCAATTAAATATGAATATATTGCATCTGCATATGCATATGCGAATATTCGCATGTACGTGCAAATATGCGTGGCTTCCATTGAGAACCCCCCCTGTTTGCTCCTGAGCGTAAAAAAAACAACTAAAGAGTATTTACATGGGAAATGCAGCACGGAACACACTTAATGGCGAGGCAACGTATTGGGAAAAAAACAATGGCTCGTTGATTGCAAATACAAACTTCCAACGTTAAATACATAAAACGCGGTTACCAATTAGTAAATACAAATAATTACCACTGATTCATGTTTCAAACGAAGTAGTAAATTATTCTATCACTTAGGGAATATTAAACATTATGGAGCCTTTAAGTTAGCAACCACAGAGTTATAAACCTCCAGCTAATCCTTTTGTGGTATATTAATGATGGGAATGTGTTGATGTTGCTATTTGAGGAAAATAGGTTTACGCCTTTTCTAGCAGCTAAATTTAGGGAAACGTTTCCCACAATAGGTAGCCAGCCAAGTAAGCTGTCAAGGATAGCGGAGAAGGGTGACTTTATTTAGTATTTTGAATATGGTATGGAAACTCAAGAGCGCAATCTTCGAATTTGGATTCAAATTTTCAACCACGGTGGATCTTCACCTACAAGGTATATTTATTTGACTTGGCGCTCTTGTAACTCTGAGGCACCAATATTCCTTTTCGGGAAAAAGATAACGTCATCATCAGACGGTCCTTCTAAATCCTTCGCGGGACTATAGAATTTTGCCATGTCTCTCGTTTTCGCTACCAGTTATCCCAGCACTACCAAATCAACAAGGATCACACTCAACGCTTATTCGTTTCAATTCGCGCAGGCGAAGTATATATCAAATTGATCTTCAATCGTGTTCTGCAATCATATATTTCTCTGTATAAGTCTCTCTACTTGACAGCTTTTCTCAAAGATCTGCTTCAATTTGCCTCCACAAAACCTCCAAAACCGAAATTTAAACCCGTGACCTGTCACATCAAGGATCACTTTGTTACTGACTGCGCCATGGGCGCATGGTCTGCGGGTGACCAGATAATTTTTTTTAGCTTTGGAAAACCAGCTTAGAGTGATTTGTAATACATTGACAGTCGCTTGTAAAAAAATACACCTTAAAACATTAGACTGCACAGTAGATCAAAGAAGACAACCGGAAATCAGTACGCGTATTCTGTAATCAGGCACAGCCACAAAGGACGTGTCCAAAAAAGCCGCATCACCGAGATTTGATCTTGTGACCACTCATAACGAAGAACAGTGCATTAACCACCGTAAAACGAGTGCACTGCACGTGCGTGATCAAACGAATTTGTTAAATACGGACATCGTCTTCGAAAAGCTTTTTATTAATTAATTGCCGCTTACATAAAAATACCGATGAAATCAATGGACCTTAGGGTGATTATATATCATGGAATTCACGAGACACAAAAGGAAAATAGGATCAGGGTACTAGCTTAAGACACTGAGGACTCTACAACACGTTAGATGGATTCCACATCAGCCCATCGTTCTGTCGGCTGTTAGGACATTCATCAGCGAGTTCAGATACTAGAAGAGAAGCAAGGCTTATTGTCGGACATCACTATGGCTATTCTGGAGGAGAGAAAAACAAAATTTCTTCCTATTCCGTCAACTCACCAACTGACAAATAGCGAATACTCTTTATAGAAGGCATAGTTGGGGGAAACTCAAAGTCACCCAGGAAAATGGAGCGAGTTTTATCTCCAGGGCAAACTCCAGACAAACCAGTTCAGCTGAATAACGAGACCGTCATTGCTAATGCAACAAGAATGAGTGAAGATTTTTACCTGTTACGGTTACTCAACATATGAAATGACCTAACACTTACGAAGGAATAAACATAGTGAACCTCAAAAACCTTGCTAGAAACTACAAGGCGGGCTTACCATTGATTCTGGAAGAGGACGCCCTGACTAAATTTAATAACAAGGACAACTTAATTAGAAAGGGCACTTTAAAGCCAGTTTATGGATGTGAGCACGCCAGTTCTGTGTTCAGCACATTGCATGTGAAAATAAATAAATAAATAATTCTTTGTAATGCCCCATTAGAGGCAATATCAGTAGAAAAACGCAGTGGTAATCAGGGTGGCATTGAAAAAATGCCTTGACATATATAATTATTTGTGTTTTCTAATTTCATGTTATTAAGGAGAAACAAACTGCCACCAATGCGATAAGAGCAGTTCAGAACGGCGAATGATTAGAACAATTGTAGCGCGTTTGCAGAGTTTCTGTCTTCTTACGTAGCTGCAATTCCTTACGAGGCAGGGGTGCATCTGTGCCATAGGAATATGAAATGTACATATCCTTTACAAATACAGGCACATTTAGGTCGTGACCATCTAATCTTACTTAAGGCTGATGATCATCACCTACAACCATTTCGAAAATAAAATTTGTAAATCACTGATAAAGCGACAAAATAAGAGCGGGACAAGCAAAAAACCCTGAAAAACGGCACACATCATGCATGCGGGTTCGGGGATCTTAACATGTTGTGTGCGAATGCCCAGGTAGGAGAAAATGAAAATCAGAATTTTACCACAATACCAAAAGTAGAAGGCTTCAAGAGAAGGAGAACATGGTCAACACTATCAAAAGCCTTAGTTTACCCGAAATAAACTATGTTAAATTCAGAAACATTGCGTCTAGTTTGTAGAACACGTTCCGAGTAAGAGAGCTAACAGTTGTCACAAGACCTTGCTTTGAGGAAGCCATGTTGGGCCACACTCACTGGGTTATTCTTGGTTAATTGACACACCGTCTTATCTTTGATCAAGGTCTCCAAGATCCTCGAAGTTGCGGATGATTGACCGAAAATTTTCAACTGGCATAGATTGGCCGTGTTTGCGAATAGGTTGAATTTGTGATTCCTTGCACACACTGGGAAAGGTTTCACTTTGCAAAGCTATATTAAATATCTTACACAGAAGGGATGGGAAAATATACTTAGCATCGGTCTTTATTATACTGAATGGGATGCCATCTGGTCCAGGGCTATGAGATTGACGAAGACGTTGAATGGCTTCGTTTACGTTCTAGAAGGTAAAAGTTGTGGTAACGAGCATGGCACCTGTCCAACCCCAGATGGTTAGAAGGGGAGCAATCAACCTTTCAATAAATATTTTGGAAAAGAAAACATTAAACATATCAGCCGTCAACTTGTCCTTAACCAAGGGCATCCAAAAGAACGGGCGTGCCATGTTCTTCAATGGGTACTTACTGGGCGATAAAATGTTTCGCGGCATTTAAAGAACGGCTTTCCACAAGTTTGACCACATCGGCTAGCCAGTTTTCTTCGAACAGCCTCGTAGCCTGCTCGAAGATACGTTGAATCAAGGCAGAACGGAAATGTCGTTTTGCAGATGGTATCGAAGAGTTAAATATGAGAACAGATAAGGGGCAGCAAAACCTCATACGTTATATGAATTATTTTCTTACAGGGAAAAAACGAGAAATAAGGAGATCCAAATTTGTAGAGCATATTTGTACAGGTATTAACATCCTGACATAGAAAGAATTCAGACCAGTTATGGGAATTAAGAGGAATCAATAATTCTCTCGAAAGGGCTGATCGAAAACCAAAGAAAAAACGATGGTTTTCGAAACGATTCATCCCTTTCGAATTTTACTGTGAAAGCAACCATTTCATGGTCTGTAGTCCCAAGTGGGCCAAAGGATAGCATTGTAAAATGCTAGCAACCTCTGCGGAAGTTTAGATCAAGCATGCTTGATCCTCGGGTAGGGAATTCGACAACCTGATTCCACATACCAATATATATTGCCTTAAGTAAGTTCTCAAATTTTAAATGGCTGCAAAGTGGAAACCATCGAACTTCGGGAGGATCGAAACCACCCGCAATCAAGCAATACTTAAAATTTAATTCAGCCACGACATGGATGCCTGTGAGAAACGAAGATCCCAATGCTAACTGGCATTGGTCGGGCGATAGACACAACCAACGCTTAAAAGAACTTTGTTTACAGGAAATTTGAAGCCAACAGCTCTCTTCGACTGCGGGAAATTGCAGATAGTCAAAGAGCAGAAATGCTAGTGCTTGCTTAACATAGACACAGCTGCATCCATCACAGGTGTCACGAAGATCGTTTTGATTATAATTATAACCTATAAAAGAGAGTTCGGATTCGCCCAAGGAAGGAATTGCCCACGTTTCAGTTACTATAACAATATTTAGCGAGTGGATAAAGACCAGAGTCGGAAGCAGGGGCATTTTATTAAGCAAGTATTTTGCATTAAGAATGAACAGTTTAAGTGGGCAAGCTAGTTGTTTTTGAGGGAGGGCAGCTGAGTCGCCTAATGGTTAATGGGTCACTGAACATGGGGAATGGGTGCAACCACCCGATTCTGGAAAAAAATGTTGGGGCATAGCAAGCGCCTGATGCAGCGCCTAATATAGGAGTAAGATATTTAGGGAAAAGGATGGACAGAGGAATTGAGCACCAAGCTAGTGGAGGTTTTCCCGGAAACCCATGGGTAGAATACAACAAATTATTCCCATTAAGGCGTGTGTTTGAAATTGGTTTCGTATCTCAAACTTGGAGCATACGTGGCTTTTAGTCTCTGCCTTAGTGTATACGAGACGCGTATCTGAAAAAGCAGACGTGTGAACTGCATATTCTCCGACCTTCGGAAATTTCTATTTTGATTGGGGTGACTCCTTGGCTTCACCATATTACTGAACTCTTCATTATACCACGCTCTGGAGGCTATCCTAACGCGAAGCACAAGCTTTGACGTTGACTCGCTACGAAAATCAACATCGATGCGTTTGTCTCTGCTCGCAACAATGGGAAGACTCTTTACAAAAAGGCTGAGTTGCTTCGTTTCTAAAGGTTTGACTGTTGAAATAGATTGAGTAAAAACACACCTCTTCCAGATATATTTATTTCATTGGAATAGGTTACAGTGCAGAATTATAATGCAGTCTCGTATGGTCATCAGAACCATGGGCAACGTAAGCATGTACGATCCAACTCGGCAGGAGGAATATAAAATGTTCTCTGCCAGCTATACTTGAACCACCGACCTCACCTCTAATAGCCGAGCGTTAAGACCACTCGAATATCGCGTGATGTACCAAATGACAAGCCGATAATATATACTCTAAGGAGAATGGCCCTGGCAGTTTAAGGAAACCGCTCGCTTCTTCCTTCGAGCAAGTTATTCCAGAAATATTACAATCACTTTCAATAGCACATAGAACAACGTGGGTCACCAGTCACAAAGAAAGTTGCAGTCTTTCATCAAATATTTCAGGTCCGAACACTAACAAAGTCACTATGCTTATGCATGCACACTGCGATGGGTCACTTGATATTGCCACACAAGTAAGACGTTTAGAGGAACCCTCAACTTCCTCTCAGAGATAATAACAGTGCTCATAAAGCACAACAAGATTACGCAACTACATGCAAAGTGTGCAAAGGGCAAGGAAACAGTTGAGATATCGGTCTACACACCTGATGGAATGTTACAACAAAACTGAACATAAACTCGTTCAGAACCCAAAAAAACAGAGAAAAAAGTCCTTGCAACCGATTCCAGACTCGTCAGGAGTACAGTCTAAAGGCTGGCAGACTCCGAATATTGCAGCAAATCCATCCATCTCAGTACTTTTCACAAAACCAGAGTCTAAAAGGCCGCATGCAAACACATACAGAAGCAGAAGTCCGCTGCTAAGAAGCCTGCTAAAGGCCGACGTAAACTCTTAATTATATCGCACGACTGCCATGTGAGCACTCCATGTATGCCAAACCTAGCCAAAAATTCAGAGTGAGACTTCTGACGAAACGGAGGCTGGACTGAGCAACGGGAAACTCTGTAAATTAGAAGAAAATACAGCCAACACACGGTTGACCACATTTTTGAAGGATTTGTAGCTCTGTGGCCAGTTTGTCCAGAGTAAGTGAAATGTGTGAACTGGGAACGAAAGTTCCATCAGTTGAAATATATGATGCGAACACTGCAGGCACTCGGTTAAATCGCAAGCGAAATACAGTTATAAAATGGGTCCCAGAATCAACGTCAGCAATTCCCATGGAGAAAGTTAAACATAACCTTGGTCTTCTTCAAGAGTATGATAGAGTATTGTTATGAGACGGCGAGTTGATTAACATTCTATAAGCATATCGTATTGGGAACGCTCAGCCGTCAAGTGGTTCAAACCCTCGGCCACAACCCTTAAAAGTTATTTTAGAAACTGAAGTGCAGACACAGCTCTTGCTATAAAGAAAGTAATCTCTGCGGGATATAAATATATAAATTGTATATTTAAGGCCCAGAGGGCCTCAACATTACAATATTAATATCGCGGTACCAATAAATACAAAGTGGGTAATTGCTGCACGATGTGAACAGCCATATGAACAGCAGAAATGATAAGTATGGTAGGCACTTTCCGATTCAGAACGATTCACCATTTTTAAAACAATACTCATCAATCTTTGGAGTATACGGTGAACTAGGAAAAGAAGCAATGAAAAAACCTCTTACGATTAAATCAGGGCGAAGTTCGGTGAGCCGTCAATTTAAAAAGAGAAACTAGGAGGAAAAAACTATTTCTCTAAAAAATTGATAGCTAGAGTTAATGGGATTGTTACGATGCAGTGAGATAGTACTATGATGTTGGGGACAACGTATAAGGGTTCTGAACGCTCCTTGTCAGGTAAGAGATAATATAGCAACCAGAGATACTGTTTATGACCATCAGGGAGCTGAGAGTGGAGGAACTAATCGTATTCAACAGGCTAAAAACGAAGGGAGAAAAGGAGATGTCAGGACCTCATCACTAAGATGCGACCTTGTTGACTGCATAGTCCACCCATAGGGAGGCGAAAACACCAGCACCCGCCACGATCATCAACAGATCCCGGAGACCATCATCAGCTTTGCAAAAACGGAGGAAAGTATGAAGGTTGTCAAGAGTTGGCAATGATAGTTGAAAAGGAGTGAACGAAAAAGTGACTGCGAAGATCGACTCTGCAGAGAATAATAAAACATATTTAGAAACCAAGGAAACTGCCTCAAATATCAGAATGGCCCTTTTCAAAATCCAAAAGTTGCGAGTTTCGGAAGGAAACTGACAATTAGGACTTTATATCTTCTGAATTTAAATTTTTGCGTAATTTGGTTTTGAAAGCAACTAATGTAGATGACAACCTAATTTCGAGTGGAAGATTATTCCAGATGAAGCATGTTTGGAGGCAAACAATTAAGAATAGTTAGTTGTGGAGCTAAGAGGTGGTGAAATTACTATGGAGGAATTACGAGTGGCATAAGGTCGATCTACCGGTGTTTGTTTCAATCGGATTACGAGCAGAGAGTACAAATAAAGATTAATCAACTGATAAACGAACTGAAAGAACAAAGAAGCAATGGCGAAAAACACCTACAAATCAAAGAGGGCACATAATTCACGTCAAAAGAGAATTTCTTTGACTGAAAGCAGTCAGGCTGACAGCTTAACCAATATCAAAATGCCCGCATTCGAGGCTACTATAAGCTATAAGGCTAACCACACATAATTGCATTGACAGAGACGTGGTTACTTGAAAGAAATAAGCCTAAGAGAAGTCAGTATCGGGGGCTAACACATTTTCCGTTGTTACAGATTCCAACGTAGATACGGTGACTTGGCACATTATATATCCTAAAAACTAGGTTCCTGTCAGTGGGAAATTTCCGAAATAGTACTACGAGGGTATGAAATAATTTCTGGCAAAATTAGAACCAAACAATTGCAGAAGCGTAACCTACGCGTTGTTTACCGGCCTTCTAACTCGAATGATAGTGATGATCTGGAACTTCTATACTAGTTGAAATTTATATGCCAGCAGGATAATTTATTATTCCTGAGTGACTTCTATGCGCCTGGCGTAGATTGGTAAATTTTCGCAGTAAATGCCGAGGCAACGTCCTTCGACTTTAAACTAGCACAATTTCCCTGGATGAATACAGCACCCAGCACATAGAGTTCAGAACCAGGCTGAGAAGGTCAACGATCAAATTGTTTAGATCTCGTTATCAGTAAAGAAGGAGTCATAAAAGAAGTGGTCTAACAACCACCACTAGGGTTTAGTGACAATATTGCTTTTCCCACAACTGCAAATAAAAAGACGCAGCAACTTTTGAGAAGGGGATTCAGATGTAATGAGAGAGGATGCTTCCACGGAAACCTGGTTAGTCAATAAAACCGATAGCGGTGAAACCTGGCAGCATTTCCAAGGTATTTAAGAGCATCTCGTTGAAGTCCATTGCCCAGGGAAACTACTAGCATCATATTCCCGACATACATAGATCAATCCGACGCTAAAAGGAGCTATAAAGAAGCAAAGACTGTGGAAAAAGTGCTTTCATCTTCAAGATCCCATATCAGCTGCTGAGTATAAAGAGAAAATAAATGAATACCCTAAGCAAATACGGTTTGCTTTTGTCTCCTTTGTGGACTAAATAATAGCTCAAATCTCCCCAAGCTTTCTGTCATTACCCCCGTTAGTCTTTCTTATAACCTAATAAATCCTGCACTACTTATAACTTCACCTGCATCCTCCACATATAAACGCTCTCTATTCTTTGCTTCTAGGTGTAGCTTTTTTGGAATAACTTGCCAATTTAAATTAGATCGTTATCTAGTCTATCTGCATTCAAGCGAAGACTGCACTATTATCTTATTACGGATTCCATTAAAATTTAATTTTCCTCATCCATTCAGAGCAGCTTTCTCTATGAATCAGAGAAAGGACTATTTGGAATTTAAGTGACTCTCTCTATCTCGGGTCGCCCATGAATCATGATATCTCCTTATATCACAGTCATTCAAAAAGATTAGGCAATTTGGACGTACAAATTTGGACGTACACAGTCTAAAATGCTGCGTTTCGTTGGATACTTGCCATCATCAGAATTCAATTCTGGATCCTAAGATGCTGAGGCGTCAAGTTCACTGACGCCTTTTCGCGAGTTTTTGTTTCATGCGCCATAGTGATCAAGAACGAACCATATCGACGTTTCATTATCTCATTCTGAAATGCTACTGCAGCATTAGCCTACCCTATCTCTTACCTTATTTTCCTAAGCAGTTTTCTTCTCCTACCCTCTATACGAAAGTGGAGGCCAATTGAGCTCTGCCTCTATTTTTAAGGTAGGAGTTTTTTTCACTGCGTAGTTTCTAGTTCACTAATAATTTCAAAACATCTCTAACTGTTGACCTAACAGGACAACTTTTGCCTATATTAGTAAATATTTAAACATTTAATCTGCACACCTTGTCAAAATTTTATTTTGTGACTAATGTTTGTTTAGACAGTGCCTTCCCAGCGCTAACTGAATATAAATTCTATATTATTATATACCTTCGAGCGTCAACTGACAACAGAAGACACAAAATACCCTTAAATGTTTTGTCGGTACCTCCACAGTTCGCGGAAGCACCGGGACGAAATTTCGAGTCTACAGGATTGCCTGGAGAACATTAACTGATGGACAGCTGAAAGTCCAGCTACTGTCCCAGTGGAATCATCTGATGACAACCCAGAGCTTGCGATGGGTGAAGATACGTCTGTCATTAAAACCGTAGCCTTTAATTCGATGAAGTCAGACAAGTCCTCAACCAAATCAAGCCAGACAAGTCTCCTGGTCCGGCTGGGATCCCTTAACTGATACTTAAATAACTATCAACTAAGTTAGCAATGCCTTTTTCATCTCTGTTTTAGCTGTCAATGAGAACAGAAAGCTTGCTTTCACTGTGAAAGACAGCCAACATCGTTCCTTTATATAAGGGAGGTAGCATAATGGCAGCAGACAGCTTTAGGCCTGAAGGCTTGACTTTCCTTTCTTGCAAAACAACGGAAGTCCTTTTTAAGCCTGCTTTACTAACATTTTGTGAGGAAAATGACGTCTAACATAATTTCCAGTATGGTTTTCGGTGAGGCTGCTCCTGCCTTTCAAACCTGATGGCTTTTCTCAAAGTATGGACCAGAGCTTTATAAAGGGGTTTCGAAGTAGATATAGTGTATATCGATTTCCGCAAAGCCTTTGATAGCGATCCCCATCAATGCCTTTCACATAAACTGAGCGTTCTTGGAATCAGGGGAACTTTTAAACTGGATAAAGTCAGTTCTGATTGGCCGAAAAACAACGCGTCTGTATCGAAGAGGATGAATCGGACTGGATGAACGTGGTTAGTGGTGTTCCTTAGGACTTCGTTCTTGTTCCCCTAATTTTCATCCTTTATGTAAATACAGTCCTCAGGAACTGAACTGCTGCAGGATCATGTTTGCCGACGACGTTAAGCTGTTTCAAGTCATTAAAAAACCGAACGATCAGAATATTTTGGTAAAAAATCTTTACAGACGGCAAACATGGTCCGAGAGTTGGCTCCTAGACTTCAGTGTGCAAAGGTGTGCCGTTCTCCACCTGCGTCCAACAAAATATCTTTTAAAACTGCCCACCTGAACGCGAATTACCTGAAAGATACTCAAATTCCAATCGAATATTCACAGAAAGACCTCAGTGTTTCGATACAGAGCAATCTGAAGCCATCGTTGCAATTCGTAAAGTCTGCAAACACCGCCATGCGAATAATGCAAGCTATCAAAAGGGCGTATGTATCTTTCGAAGAAGACCTCTTTGATAAAGCCTACGGCAACTTCATTTCACCTCACTTAGAATATGGCATACAGACGTGGCGGCCATGACTCGCAACAGACAAAATATATCTCAAGAAAGTGCAACATGGTGCAACATAGCTAGTAAGATATCTAAAGTACCACTCGTATATAGAGAGACTGGAATGCCTAACTTTATTCTCTCTGTGTTACAGGCAGCAACGAGGTGATCTTATCTTAGTTTACAAGATAACACTGGGTCTTGAACAAGGGTTGCGCTTTGAGGACATGTTTCAGTGGCACCTCTCGCCTCATCTTAGTGGACACGAACTGAAGCTTTCACGCAAATGGCCAGGCTAAACCTCCACTCTGAATACTTCACGCAACGGGTAGTAAAACATTTGAAAGATCTCCCACAATCAGTCATGGAGGCGAGGTCTCTACAGCCTTTGAAGAATCGCTTAGATAATTAGATTTGTACATTGTTTTCCCTCGACGATCTTACCACAAAGCAATATCACGTCAACTCCAGACATGAGTTATTTGTAAACAAAATTAGAAAATTTGAAATTGAGCCGCCATCTTTTCTGCTCTCCATTTGCTTGTGAATCCTCTTATTTGTGCGTCGATTGGCCTAGTTCATCCATTATGTACTGTATTTTAACCCTATTTGTTTATTCAAACAATAAAATGAGGTCATCAGCGCACGACGCCGGCAACATTTTGAAGGAAGTCAAAAATGATCAATATTTTAAGACGCATTCAAGGACGATTCGTCTTGGTGAATGGAGGACCTTTTTGCTGAATTTTTTAGAATTTTACATTCAAAATAAAGCGTTTTTTTCTCTTTCTCAATAATTCTACTAATATTTTGTTAATACTTTTTGTAGTGTACATTTTTAAGAGCACGTACACAGATGTATATGATATACTGGCATGAAAACAATAGGGTTTTCAAAGACATTGCGTATCACCAGAATCAAATCAATTGAACTGAAGGTTACACAGAGGGTCAGGTGAGTCTACTTGTTCAGTAGGACCTTTTATATTAAGAGACCACTGGGAAAATGACTGTAGAGAGAACGTGCTGTGAGTTGGGCGTCACACTGCTGCGAGTTAAAAAGGAGCGCCATTCTTAGACCACAATGATAGCATGTTTGGTTTAGCAGCCTCGATGTAGAGCCTGCGAGTAGTTGGAAATTCGAAGTAGTTGCTGTAGTGGTGTTTTAGGAAGTCACGAGCGATCGTAAAGGCCTATTTTACGTAGAGAAGCTAGAGTTATCCGACTTAAAAGTCACTGCTAAGACTTAAGTCTGATTCATCTTTGGGCTAACAATTTGCATAGATTTACTAGGAATTACTGGTGAACTTGATATATGCGTGGGAATAAGAGAAGTACTGATGTCCTTAGATCCCACTAGATCAATCATAAGTGGTTTTTGGACAGATATAACAAAGGATTCAGACGGTGAGGCCACAGATGGCATAAATATGACTAGCAAAACATAAAAACAAGTATTCATTTCTGTGCTGCTTGTCAACAGTTGCAATGTTTTGTTTTCCCTGCATTGGCGTGAGGTCAGGGGAAACTAAGCAATGCCATTTTTGACAGAATTCTCCACTAATCTCCTTTCTTGACAGTATTAAATTGACTTCTACCAAGGAATAGAGAGTGACTAATATTGCAGCATTACGACTGAGCGAGCACAGTCACTTAGCGTGCGCGTCTCTGAATCCCAAGTTACAGGTTTACAGATACAAATGCACCCCATCGATAGCGGAAATATGGTGTTGAATATTAAGCAGCAAAAACATTTTGCTTGCGTTTTATCCGTTCTTCAGTTTTGGAGATAGTTACTCCAATGACTTGAAAGACCTGTTGGATAACGATCGCAAGTTTTACTAGTTATAGTTCCATGTAGCAGGAGATCTATTATTTCGTAAGACGAAGACCGATTAATGTAGGAGAAAGTGTACGCTTGAGCGACTAGAGGTTCAAGAGGTTCAAAGTGAACTAAAGGAATATGGGAATTTATAATATCTGCAAAAGGCTGCAAAGTCTCGTAAGCGCCACATGTATCTCCTCCCATGACTACAGTATTGAAGGATGGAGGAGAGGCTGCAAGCTTGCAGCTTTTTGCAAGAATCTTCCAGGACATCGTAAACTACTAGACACAATTTCAGTTTAATTAATAGATGAAATAAGTTAATAGAAAACGACAGGCCAGTCACGGATTCAAACTGCAATTACGCAATGTTCAACTAATTTATCCAACTGCTTATTTAGGCGGACACAAATAATACTGGAGAGTAAAAAGAACTTTTTAAATAAATCGAAAATTCACTGTTATTGCCAAGAAATGTGGTAAAAATCAAAGCTTCAATGATCTTTAAAACTTGACCCACGCGCCCTTGACTTTAACCCAAATACAAATGTTATTATTGATGTAGATATCATAGACTACCAGAAAATAATTCCTCCTGATATCGAAGCTCCACCAACAAATCAGAACACCAAGTTACCAAACAGGCATCTTGACCGCAAACGAAACATATTCATAAATGTGTTCCTGATTAAATTTTTCCGATTGGAAGGGAACGGGTAGAACGTGAACTGGATCTATTCTGAACATTTTTAAAGATGAGAATATGTTTCCGTGCATAATGCTGAAGGTCTATGGAAAGTGGATGTTTTTCATGAACTGTTATCACCAAGGCCTCTTTAACTCATTCTCGAAAATGAAATGCAGGCCTCAAACCTAAAAGTTTCTCCAGCCGGATTATGAACACGCGGAAAAGCACACAATGGGGGAGCTGGGGACCGACCAGAAGAGGGACACCAAAGGGGAAAAAAAAGATCCAAAAACGGGAGAAGAAAGTCATAATTATGAAGGGGTCCTTCTTATGGCAGGCCACTTATATCATCAGAGCTGGCCCTCACCGAGAAGATGGACGATATAGGTCATGTACTCAAATGCGCAGAGTCTTTTTTATGAAATGGATGAGCTCCTGATGTTTGTTGATGAACAAACACCAGATATAATTGCCCTGGCAGAAACGCGGCTCTCAAGATATCCTCGAGAACACGGATTATCCCCTCGTAGTTATCAGCTCTTAAGAAGAGACAGGAGAAACCACGGAGGAGGAAGGGCTTTTATGGTTGCTCTAACATAACTGCGATTTCCCAGCCACTGCATAACAGCTGAAGTTAAAGTTTGTCTTTAACTATATCAAGTAACTACACCCGGCCACTGACATTCACATTTGCATACTGCCATAAACTAGAACGTGGAGTGCGATGTCCTTCTTCTAATGGAGCTGATCAAGGCTTTCTTGAACAACGTTGGCCTTATAGTTGGATATTTTAATGCTCCTAAGATTGGTTGACAAACTTAGACTCGTTCGGTTCCAACAGATACATTTGGTCATCATTTGCTTGAGATAGCAGACAAAAATCACTATTCCGGAATGTACTGTTTGGGACACTTGTCTGGGAAGTAAAATGTTCGAAATATATAGACCATGTGTTCATCTGAGCCAAGGATATTCTACTGGATTTACAGGATCTCTCGCTAATGGGTACTAGTGATCATATTTAACTGCTCTTTGAGGATTCCATGTTCGCACAGGCTGACTCACTCAAGCAACTAAAACCAAACGTCTGGGAGGGAGATGCCTCCATCATGCACATGTAAATCTCAGCAATACCGTAGACGACTTCATAACTGGGAACCATTGACGAATGCTAGAGTACGTTCAGATCGTTGGTTGAAAAAATTATTAAACTTAATTGTCACCTAAAACGAAAGAGAACAAACAGTGGTCCACTGTGAATAAACCATGAACTTCAGATCTCCTCTAAAAGAAGAAAAAAGATGTGGACGCGGTTTCAATTAACGGGGAGTGGCAACAATTTGCAGGAATACAAACGCAACGGGCGTCTGTAAGCATGAGGCAAACCAACTCCGAAGGAACTATGACCTAACAATAAAACAGAACGCTTTGGAGCATCCCAACATTTTATACGATTGCATACGAAATAAGCAAAGAAATCGTAATCCAATTCCAGTACTGCAGTCGCAAAACAGAGTACTGAAGATGGATGAGCAAACGAAACCCCAGTCCTTTCCAGCTTGATTCAATAGGTTTTAACTCATGAAAAAATCCTCCTCCTCTCCCCAACCCAAGGCAACTACGAAATTCGGAAACATTTTGCAGTAGAAAATAATCTGTACATCTCGATCACTATATTTTAGGTCGTACTTATACACATGAGTTTATAATTACGATGGAACATAAACAGGGTCAACAAGGGCTACACCCGTTACCCTCAAAATATACAATATATAATATACGTTTGATGGGGGCCATGCTGAACACACGGAAGTTCTTCTTCTCTATTAGAGTGGTTAAAGTTTGGAATGTCTTTCAGGGGATTTTTTTATGTCTACCTCAATGAAGGCTTTTAAACGGAAACTGGATCATCATTGCAGTACGCTCTACGATCCCTTTTGTCTGCTGTCATCCTGGAGCAATTTATTATTGTGTATAATACTTCTTGTTATATTTAAACAACACTTTTATAAAAATATTAGTCTCCACTCTGGGCATATTCTCCGCTGACATTCAATACCACCTGCAGATCCGAATCAATTCTATTTTTCCCGTATCTTACGTGTGCTTACAGTACCTACTTCACAAGGCGCAATAGTGCGCACGCATGCTTCCAATACACTACAGACGCAGGAACTAGTTCATCTATTTGTAAAATTTTGAGATTTTCCTTGCAATTTTTGATGAACCATTTGTCAAATATTTACATTATTCCGCTGTCAGAAAAAACAAAAGGGGGGTCCAAAGGTACCCACCAATAATTCCCTCAAATAAACTGAACTGAAACATTTAAATGCAAATTTGATACTCATTCGCGGAGAAGCTATTGTACAAACAAGAAAGATAGTGCAAGCAGCGGCAGCTTGTGCCGGCTCACACATATCAATGACCTTAAATTTTGCATTTGTCAGACTTACGGTTGTAAACGTTTACTATATTGCCATTTTTGAATAGAAATAGAGAGCTCAAGGGCGAACGCCGAACTCCCTCAGTAAAATGACTTAAATTGACTTTCAGGGGATGATTGATACAGGAAAACGTGGAAATGCTAAGAAACCACCCAATGCTCATGATGGCAACGGAAAAGTGGAAAAGACAAACTGAACTTTGCACTGTCAAATGTTTCCTCAAAAATTTCTTTATACCAACGCCCAGAGTCTATTTTCGAAGCTCCATGAAACAAGAATAATGATAGACGATCTGTCTTGTGATTTTATTGCGATAACAGAAACGTGGCTATCACAGAACGTTAGTGATTATGAAGTAGGACTCATTTGATAATAGTTATTTAAGAGAGACTGTAGAGACTGCCAATGTGAGGGAGTTGCTATGTATGTAAATAGCAACTTAGGTGTGTGTGAAGACTGAGAAGAGTCGAGATGATATGGAGGCTATTTTCATTACTAAAAATGCACGGGGTTGCAGTTCCTCGAAGCCATGACTTTCTACCGTCCTCTGTGAACGGACACAGACGGAACCAATGAAAATGTAGCCTTACAAGCATATAAAGTTCTAAAGAACAGGGTTAAAGACCAGATTTTCAAGAGATGGTGAGATTTCAGGAGAGCTCTGCCCCATGAAGGAGTTTAAAATCCCAAATTGCTCTACAGCTACGCACAAAAGATCACACGTAAAAAGACCCCCATTTAATTTATGGGGAACCATGACGATTTGAAGATATTGGAAAGTAAAACAAAGCTGAGAATTTGCATCTGTACATTTCGTCGGTTTTCATCAGTGAGGCTGTTTTCAGTCCACGTTTTTACGAGACCATTGGAGCATTAAGAATTCAGAATATTCTGTTTCGAGAAGAAGAGATTTTGAAGAACTATAAAGCTTGAAGCAATGTAAATCTACCGGTTCGGATGGTATTCTATCAAAGCTGCTCATAGAACTTGCACGAGGGCTGGCCAAACCACTATCTGTTCTGCGCTAGCAATCATTCAATACTAGAATTCTTCCCACTGGCAGGAAAACATCTCAGAGTAAACTAGGTCAAAAAAGCAGAAATCGTGCACTTGCGACCGACTACATGTCCGCCCGTTTGATTCCCATCTGCTGCAAGGTTATAGAGAAAATCATCAAAAGGAATGATCATTTATTTGGAAACACACAACTCCCTGTTCAATGCACAATACGGCTTCCGTAGGGGTAGAACGTGCATAACGAATTTGCTTTATACGATGAAAAGCTGGACAAAAGCAATCGATGCAAAAGACTGCGTGTGGCCTTCACGGATTTCCGGAAGGCTTTTGATAAATAAATAGGATAAATAGGTTTATTGATTTGGCACTTCTTGAGCGCCGTCAAATAGTGGACCTCACCAGTATCTACTCTACAAGTTAAGAGTGACGAGTATCGGAGGTAAGCTCCTTACATGGGTCGAAATGTCCTGTAAACCTACGCGCAGAGTTCATTTTTGAAATTCGACATCTTAAGAATAATTGTAATTGATCTGTCAACTGATGTTAAAGTAAGAACAGAAACCTGGCTATCAGATAACATACTGCAAAAAATATTGAAACTCCGCAAAATACTAGTTTTTAGTTTTCACGTAAGGACCTTGCTTGGATTTTAATAACTATCGAGGCGTTCATAAAACGCCGGCTCTACCACAACCTCTAGAAAAGATAATTTTCAATAACATTCTTGATGTTGCCTAGGTAATAAAAATTTGAGCTCTACTCAGTATGGTTTTACCTGAAATATAATGCAAAACTTGTAACGTAGCCCTCCTAGAGCTGGTCACGTCCCTTTGTAATGGGCAGCAATCAGTGTTTGTGATCTATTTTGATATTACTTAAGCCTTCGATAAGGTGCAGCACAGACGTATTCTAGATAAACTGGAAGCTCTAGGCATTCGTCCTCTCCTCCTTGACTTCCTCGGTTCGTACATGTCTAACCACAGTCATGGGGACTTGGAAGTTATTAGCTACTCAACACCTCATCTGATCACGAGGAGCGTATTTCAGGGCACGGTCCTTGTTCTTCTATTCTTCATTCTTTACGTCAACACCATTTCATCAATGTTCGAAGATTGCAAAAATTTCACTTATGCTGTTAACCTTATGTGTATTTGTTTATTGTCTTAGGAAAATGCCAATATTTGCATGCATATAATTACCTCCGATCTGATTATGCTGTCAAAATAAAGTTTAACTTGGTATGCAGGGATTTCTTCCTCGAAGTTTAGTTTCATGCTTTTTGGTCCCAATAAGCTTCCTAAACCCATATTGTTTCAAAGAACTCCACTTATAGAACGCTCCATTGTAAGGGACACAAACAGAATTTCTTCAAAGGTTGTATATATATGTGGTTCGATTTCACATAACCTTTTTATTCCAGAATTAACGTTAAAATTATCCACATGTTTGTACTTCCCATTCTAGAATATTACACTTCCCACTTTAGTCTAATGAACGCCTGTGACCATCATAAGATATAAAATGTAAAGAGATTGTGTACGCAAGGACTGCGTTCTCTCTATGAATCCAGTAGCTCTTATACTGAGAGATGTCGAGTAGCGCACATTAAATTGCTGTGGGAAAGAAGACTCGAGGCCAACCTATGTTTCCCATTTCATATTAATTCTAGCCCGAATCTTCCAAGAATTAACGCCTTCATTCCAGTCGATCAAGTGAATGCCACTCCTATTTCCTCCATGATCATTCCATTCCCTCTTCACTCTACCTCTAAGCGTTCTCGATTTCTGACGCCGAATATTCTTCCCTTTAGAAAAGCTTTCCATTCAAAATTAGATCGTACTCTACCCTGCTAAAGTACATTAGCATTTTACCCCTGAAGTTATAAATTTATTAGTGTCCGTTTCCTTCCCAAACTCTCATTTTCTGGACTATGAAAAGGATCCTCCTGGAATCTTAAGTGGTTCCCTAGGTGCTATCTGGTTTCTAGCACTAAGCGCGAAAACCAAGAGTGAATTTATAATTGTCCAGGCATAGCAGCCGACAATAAGAAAGTTAACATGTATTTTGGCAGATTATAATTATTCGTCTGGCATTATAATGGCGAACTCGGTGGCCTCGATGGGATTCGCATCTACTTGAGCACGGATGAAGTGTGAGTGCAGCCAGCACTCTAACTGTCCCAATTATTCGAACTTGAGAAAAAAGCAATTAATTGTGTCGGATAAATATATATTTATTTCTATATCGATAGTTTAAGAACGACTTCCTGGCAGTCAACTTTTTGTGCCGTACGCTGGTACTAGAAATGAACCCGAATTTAAAGAAACTCACGATTCCTGTTGAGGCCTCGTAGCTCAGGTGGTGAATACGCTAGCTTTACTAATGCCCTGCACTTTGCTATTTTAAGTCCGCCGAGGCTGTCGAGTAATTTAAAATTGGAGCACATCAATGCAAAATTTTCCACATAACATTTTGGGCTGACAGATTTGGTAGAAGAGATTATGCGTTGGTGAAAAGCTGGTTAACATCCCAGATGTAGTGATAGCAATTTCATTCAGAAGCCAAATAATGTACGTAAATATCTGACGTTCTGGTTTGTCTGAAATATCATGAGATTATGCTCCAGGCTCAGATAAATTACAAAGTTACTTAACAAATAATTCCTACTTTGAAGCGCGTTTGAAAAATTTGGTTAAAATTGCAGGTGCTCTGTCACATAATGCACAGTATTCAAGTCCCTTATCGCAGGCTGAACGGCTGATGTGGGATGTCTTAATGCCGGAAGACTTACTTACTCGGACTGATCTATGATACTAGCCTTTTGTGCGGCTGTAAGCGAGGCCGGAGATGGAGCCTCAAGGCGAAACCGGACGAGTATTCCCGTGTCGTGATCACTGTGCGTCTCAAAAACAATGAAAAAGTATTTAGGTTATGGTATGATAATAAATTTGCTGTTATTATGAAGACAGTGGACCTCAAACAGCAATTTAACTAAGCTGAAACGTTTACTTAATAAACTGCGTCAAAAAGCTGCCAGTTGCAACATTAACTTGTTAATGTAGCAAGAAGGTAATGCGCAGTAAATGTGAAAACAGTACATAATTAATTTCAAGTTTGCACCGACCTCCTGTCTGTCAGTAGCGTTTGTGAAACAGTGGTCAACATTTATTTTGCATTACGTTGACAGAAGAGTCAGAACAATGAGCGGTATGAACCTTCAGAAGACGAATGACCAATAGGCTCCTGTTGCTACGTAAATTGAATAAGGCATAAAATTATGTTGGGAATCAAAGACAAGAGTTTTTAGCGTTCTAGACGTGGGGAGGAGATGGATTTGCTAATACCGCTTTAATGCAGTCAGTCGTAGAGGCATCAGGAAGCCTGTAGTAAATATTAAATATCTCATATTCGCTGATAAAAAAGGAAATAATTTTAAATGAATTACACGAAAGCTTAGGAAGATTTCAATTTAAAAAAGGAATTAAAAAACTGCATCTTATTTTAGAAGTTCAAATACCCAAATGATTTTGGTGAAGACGTTAAGGTACTAAAGATAGCGCCGGACATTAAGTAACCTGAAGTCCTCTTGCAATGTCCGTATGCGACTAAACCTATCGTACATGTCCTTTAGGTAACTAGATTAGGTGAGGGAAACAAAAAACGCATGCAATATTAAGGGGTTGATTTAAAAATGAACGTGGTTTAGAGGACCCAAAATGCGAACAGGATTTTGGAGATGAGATTTTATTGGCTGCAAATAACCACTTTTTAGGAAAAAGTGGTAGCCCTAAAAAGGCTGAACTTAGTATCAAGTATTTTTACGGTTAAAGCTGGCACAACTAACGTCGTATGTTCCTATATGGAAACGCTGAAAAGCTTGTTTTTGTATAGGTGATTGGAATAAAATCAAGGGATGGAATTAGAGTCATGCCAATTCCCATTTCTCATATTAAATGAAACCTGCCCAATAGACGGAAGTTGCGCAGAATTCCAGAAATGAGGTTTAAGGTTAGGGTTAGGCTTAAGGTCAGGCTTAATATTTCATACAAAGTTGAGGGTGATTTTATTTTTCTGGTTAAGATATGGGTATATTTGCCATTTATTTACGTATAGCGTACGACAAACTATAATAAGGGTGCGTGTTCCTATTCACATGTCTCGGCCGATTTCTGATGCGCTTATATTTCCCCAAATCAATGTACATTTCCCAGTCGTCGATGATGGTTTGTGTTTCCTCGTAACTGAGCTTCTTAAGATTATTTGCTCGAGTAGGCTGTTCCAGTCGATGAATATTCGTCTTCCCTTAGTTACGTGCTAAAGGAAGCGAGAAAGCTATAATATTTTAGCTTTTTAGCCATCCTGGCTGATACTGAGAATTTTTCTGGCGAACGGGAAAAAGATTGCGATAGTTTTGATATTTATGCCGTTTTTCTTTAAAATGTTTAAATTTTATGCAATATCTAATCTTTCGATCTCCGTCAGTTATCATGCCATTTCTCAAATATCTGATGCGGCACGAATCGCAATTATAAATTCCTTATAAGATAAGAACAAATCGCAAAATAATCGTTCGCTTAGAGACACACTCGGTTTTTCCATCCTAAATATGAAGAACGCGCCGTACCATGCAATAGCAAAATGGGTTGCGGACATCCTATATCCCAAACGTATTGGCTAGCGACGCAGAGCTACGAATATATCCTTACATTCGATGATGGCGTGAAGGACCTCGAAATAAACGGTATGCGAATGTTTTCAGTAGATATTTCATCTTTTTATAGGACAGTGCTAGTCACAGAATCAGTCAACTAAATCATTGAATGTTATTTATTTCGCAAGTGTATGATGTGACACCCAATCTAATTCTATATTCTATATCACATAAGATTCAATCGAAAAAACACCATATGAGTCCAATCTACACTTAAGAAAACTATCATGATTACTTTTAAGCAAATATAAATATTTATAAAGTACGGGTGTGTTAAACCAACGTAGAATTGACTACTGAAAATAGTGCTTGTCAGTTAAAACATTAAACATTGCTTGAAAATGGAAGGTTTTTAACCATGGAAAAATGCAATTATGCAGTTTTCCATCGTACTATTCTCGCGGAGTTAAAGGTTAGCATCCGTTAGGGTAAATGGCGAAGGAAAGCCCTTCTCTTTAGAAATACTTTCAATGGTACACAGAATCCGAAACTGTGCGTAAAAACATAGCTTGGACATAAAGTAAGTGCTTTTTCTCCATAACGAGGACATTTATAACGAAAAAACTAACCAAATGAACAAACTTTACGCCAGAAAAAGGCTTTCCATGCAATGCGTTTACCTAACACTTAAACTGCGCCCCGTCTGGCAGGCCCTTAAAGTTCCTCACGCTATAGTTTGAACTTACTGGAAGTCTCGTTCAGAAAAGAATGCCACTGATTGCGTTGATATTTGTATGAAGAATCATAATTTAGACCATAAAATAGGAGAGTTGAATGTCCACGGAATTAAGATGGGTCACCATCGGCTCTTCAGTAATTGACTGGAGTGCGTGAAATGCCACTCATTTGAGCGTGATTCTCCATTCATAAAGAAATACGTCTCTAAGACATACAGATTTTAGAACTTTTTAAAAATAATAAAAACTTTAAACATGGACTGCATCCAGGTTAACCAGAAATTCGAGTTAAGAGCTCCGGTAGCATGTAGTACATCTAGGTTAATTTGCAATACTCATCTTAGTAAAGCTACATTTGAGAAAAAATATCTGTGGCATAGCTTAAAAAACACAGCGGTTAGTAATAGTGAAGGCAGATGCAAAATGTAGACAAAATGAATATGAGACCGGGATGGCTATTTCTGGCTCATCAGCCACTATCAGCCAATCATACCCAACCCCAGATGGAGCCGCACCCGAGGCTAAAAACTGCAAACTGTTGCTTAGAACTGAAGCGCTCTAAACGTTGATGGTCAATGAGCCATAACGGCCATCCTGATCTACCTTGTCTTTGACGGCATTATGCATCTACAAATGGTTCTGTTTTCAATCTCCACGCGTACTAAAAACTATTTTTGAGAATACAGTTCTAGTAACTTATAAGCAAAAGATGGGGCGAAATATGTACAGGCATCTAATTTAAAACGGAAACAAGTAAACAGCCACTGCCTCCACATATCAGCGCTGCCCTTAGATATTATTCAGAGTTTATAATACATCTGTAATTCTATTCGCTAAAACATTTCCTTTGACAAATGCAGTTTTATCTTCTGTAGGCAATGCTGATACAATAAGGGCCATTCGTTCGAAGAAAGGAAAAGATCACATGATCAAAACATTGAGATAATCGAAAAATTGGTACATGAAAAAGAAAGAGAAAAATATTTTAGCTTTGTTTCCATTAGCTTTGGTGAATTTTCGAATGCATCGGTATACTTTAAGAGTCATGTAACGATTAAGCACGTATGGTATCTAGTGTTCTTGGCATTAAGAATAAAATCACTTGTTTCTATCATGAAAAAATACTGTGTATTCATAAGACCAGATTTTAAATGCTCTCAGAAGGATGAAAAGCGTTACCGTAGAGCTTTTAAGCCTTTGCAAGACAAAATATAATGCGTTTCAGTGATAAAAGAGTTAACTTCAAAGGACATTTATGGCTTGTTCGCCATTGTCAGTAAGACATACCAAAATCCAGGTTTTTACAGCCTGGACTATGGAGGTTGGTAATGACTGGTTCATGACGACTTAAATGCCAGAAATGGCCCTTTTAGCCTCTATTTTCTTGGTCTGTGATCCCACCAACATGGGCTTTGGAGGTTGATATGACTGGCAGAGGACACATAGAAATGAAACATTTAGTCTCCCTTTTTTTGGTTTCTGGTCCCCTTAATACATGCACTAGTAGCAGCTTTATAAAGGCTACCGAGGACAATATATCGAAACCCAAAGACATGGCATGTATATCACGTCCTGCAGCCTGGGCCTAGAACAGCCTACAAATGACAATGAAGGATGTTTAGAGGTAGGCTTGCAACGTGACTTCAAAATGCACTTTTATTTAACAATGCTGAAGCTTATCAAGATTTGAAGGAATATTGCAAACGTATACGCTTATTTTTGAGATCCAGGAAGTGATTAAAGTTCGAAAAATGTGGGTGGTATACTGCAAGCGTCAAGTGGTAATTATTGACGTGCCCACCGTCTGCATCCTGAGAAAGCCCACCCTGCGCACGAACCTCTGCAAGTCCTTTCATCTCTTCAATTCGGATCCACCCATACCTATCAACCAAGATGATCAAAGCACAATTTTTCTCACATGAAATACCGCCGACATACTGCTTCTAAAGTACACCATGCGCATATAAAGTAGCATTGGCTGGCCAAATTTAACTCGAGTGTCGTAGAGCCCGGTTAGGAATGAAGTAAAGTTAATATACAGATAGGACAACGATCCAGTCTTAGCAGTTACGGCATAAGCCTTCTAACCGACAGGTCATGGGTTCAAGCCTCATGGGTTTAGAAACCGTGGGGCCTGCTACGGCTCTCTGATGGTGGCTAGCAAGCCAGAAAGTGCCATTTAATCCTCCCTTGCCTTTTTCATTTCGTTATTCCGCGTATGACATGAGCGAGAATGCATGAACTATACAGTCGATGGGTGATATGCTGCAATATTTATCAAGATTTTTAATTTTGTTTTAGATTAGGAATGCTTATTTAATTGTAATTGCAATATTTGTTATCTTGACATGACATACCAAACGGATTTTTAAAGAACGTCTCTTTGCGTTTCAGTAATAAAAGAGTTCACTTCAAAGGGCATTGCTGGCTTGTTTGCTACTGTCAGTAAGACATAAGAAAATCCAGGTTTGGACAGCCTGGACTTTGGAGTTTGGGAATGAATGGGTGATGGCAGCTTTAACGTCAGAAATGGCCCTTTTAACCTCTATTTCTTGGTCTGTGATCCCGTCAATCTATGTACTAACAGCAGCTATACGACTGCTATCTAGAACACTAGATTGAGCCAAAGAAACGTCGTGACTACCACGTCCTACAGCCCGGACGTAGAACAGCCTTACAATGAAAATGAAGGCAAATTGACGTTTAAATGAACATTGAATTAATACTGCTGAAGCATTTAATGTAAATTGTAGGAAGATAAAGTAGAATTGGCTGCAATTTTAAAAAGCGAAAACTTGTTCATTTGTCGTACAGTCCTTTGCTTTTATACGCAATCCTTACAGCCAGGACAATGAGCTAGTGCCTTAACGGTTATGACATTGCACTTCTGATCGACAGGTCTCGGTAATGAGCCTCCGGGGTTTTAAAATTTTGGGTCTGTTATGGCTGGGTACGAGTAAAGTCTTCCTTTCTTTGTCAGGCCTAATATCAACACATTTAAAACACCGCTTAATGTTTTCATTCGTGGTGATATTCGTAGTGATATAAAGAATCCTAAAATGCGGCTTTCCTGCACTGGGGGATTATAACATATTTCGTATTGACAGATCGACTAAAAGGAACGTATTTAAATTAATACTGTGACAATTGGGGGCTCGCCTACTTCAAAGATGAAGTAAATTAGTACAAGTTATTTATAGGGTTAATTATTTATGTGCTTCCGGTAAAGACAGGTTAAGATATTGAAGATAGCGCCAGACATTCAGCGACCTGTAGTACATGTGAAAGGTCCATTTTCGAACCAGCTCATCATAAATATACTGAAGGCAGTTACATCAGGTATGAATAAATTATTAACTCGGAAACCATGGAAGATGCAATAGTTAGGCGTCAATGTTTAAAGGAATGCCTTTGAGTGAAATTGAAACGCGAAAATATTTTTGAAATAATATTGTATTGGCTTAAAATAACCATTTCTTGGGAATCGCAGAAATCCAGAAACGGCGGTGTACAAGTATTTCATGACAAACGAGGGTGAATAGAACCTTGTGAGATCCTGTATTGAAAACATCACGATAATATAAATTTCCTGGTGTAATGTGCCGAAAGGCTTGTTCTTGCATAATTAATTGGAATACAATCAGGGGATATTGTCAAATGCATGCCAGTTCCGCTGCGCAATAGAGACAAATTTGTGCTAAATTCCAGGGAGGTTTGGTTTAAAGTTAAATGTAGGATTAGAGTCAGGCATAAGGTTTCATGTAAATTAGATGTTTATTTTTTGGTTATGATACGGAACTATACACAATTTCCTTGAGCTTAGCGCACGAAAGCCTCTATCAAGGGTAATTGTTCCTATTCACGTCTGTTGTTTAATTGCTAATGCACATGTTTTTTCTGAAAATTGACCATTTCGCGATCACTTGCACGACAAGATAGTTCCGACAGAGGATGGCCCATCTTTCCTTAGTTCTATCGTAAAGGAAGGTAGGTATTTAGAATATTTTAGCTCATACAACTTCCCCATTAACATGAAGAGTTACAAAAAAACAAACACAACACAAAACAGCTAGTGATATGTATGTGTTGGAACTGTTTAATTGTATACCAGTTAATTTAAGGCTATATCCAAGCATTAATCATTTATAAATCAGTGAATGCGGCATCCATTGCAATACTAAATTCCTTCAGATAAGAATAAATTGCAAATAATTGTACATTTTGATGAAAACTCTTTTCTTCAATCTCGGATATGAGAAAAAATGCCTAAATGAAAAGCAGTGAATGCGATCATTGTATTGTTAGTATATTTTATTTGTGACAACCTGCGTAAACAGTTAGACAGAATACTTATGAGCCCGCCCTTTATCCGCTTTTAGCGAACATATTCGTCTGCAAAGTGGAACCTTTAAAATTTCGTCCCGAGGAAAGCAGTCGAAATGTTTACCAGCACTACGTGGATGATTTATTCGTTGTTGCAGCTGAACAACCTGAAATTTAAATCTAAATGGATACCATTATTCAGATGCATCCAGCAGACCAATTTACAAAGGAAAAGAACAGTCCGAAGTATCTGGCGTAGTGTCTATCGTAAGGAGACCTGGTTCAAACAATATACCCATTTTGTGTGTATTGCACCCCTTAACTTGTAGCGTAATCTATTGCACCGGTTGACGCACTAGGAGTGAAGGAGAGTTTAAAGAACGTCTTTCTGATTAAGCGGAAATCCAGAACGATTTACTGCGAAAAGCATGGCCAGACTACAAAAACCCAAATGCTAACAGCTGGCAAGAAACGGGTTTTTACCAGGGTGTCATTTCCACGGAACACCCCAAATGAATTTTGAGATGGCACCTGAGTCAAGCTATATCAAGCAGCTTTCCTGCGGTTAATGAGTGCGTAATTTTTTTAACTACTCCCATTCTATTCGTGGAGAGCAAACAAAAACTATCAGTCCAAACCAAATCTTTGAGCATTTATTTATTCAACTGCTTCTGTGGATCAGAGTATATTGCCCGGACGAGCTGGCTTTTTTCTCAAAGAATAAAAAAAAACATCTTCCAGCATGGTAAAGGAAAGGGCACAATAAAGAACACAAACAGCTTTGTGTGTGCGCATATGGTAGAAAAAAGAGTATCTCAGCTGCCAGAGAGAGCTTCCGGGAAACTTACAAGGCGCACTCAAGCTTTTAGAAATTCCTTGGATAACGTCTGTTGGCCACGGCAGAAGTAGCTGCAGTCATATGAGTCAAGCCAGTTCTGTGCGCCTTAACGGACTTTATGCGAGCGCCGTAGTTACCATGGCCGAAAGCCAAGAAATCAGTCGACTAAAAATATATACCTACAACGGTGTCCAACACAACCCTGATGCTTATCAAAAGACCGACAGCAATTTTCTTTTTCTCTAAATTTCACTCACACTGAAAAACTTACGATATTTTTCCGCTTGCCGAAGGTTTTACTTATTTGCATTAAATTATAATTTTAAAGGCTTGAGTAGGATTATCAAAACCAAACTTAGGCTCAGCAAAATTTTATTTTGGATTTATTTGGATGTATTGAATATGCACTTCACTTTAAAAAAACGTTTCCGGTAAAAAGCCATTACTTTGAACTTGTGCTCCTAGAGTAAGCGTACACATGTGATATGATGGCGCACAAGCCAAACGTACGCCTTCCAATCTCCTTTTTCGTCGTTTGCGATTCCTTCACAACGATTGATATTAACAGCTATGACAATGCCTCCAAGTACACTGGATTGAGCCTCAAGACACAGCGGGATGTTTATATCCATTTAGCCTGATCGAGAACTCCTTTACCTTCTCAATATTGCCTTGAGTAAAGAAATCACACAAATGGGCATATGTGTCCTCTGATTGTTACTCACACGCGAAGTCACTCTGACAAAAAATAGTTTCAGTTTTATGATGACGACTTGTTTACTAATGAAATAACCTATAAACACAATTTACACGAGAAAAGGCTTTCCGATAAGCGTGTGAATGTGACACTTTAAATGCTTCCTGTCTGACTTGTCCCAGGCAAGGGATCCAGCCCCGATGCCATGGTCCTCAGACTTTTCAATTTTTTGCCAGGTTGAGGCAGATGAGTACGTCACGGAAAACGTTTAATTCTGTATGAAAAACGCAAACAGTTGACGTAAAATAAGAAAATCGTTCGTGCGTAGATTTACGGCAGAATATTGTCATTTCGTCCTTAGTTTACTAGAACGCATTTCTAAAAAACGTTTTAGAGTAAGCATGCGAAAAAAAGTGGTGCGTAAAAAACGACACATTTGCTCGTGCGCTCCTTGAGGAAGCAGATACGTAACTCAAACCTTCAAGGTGTAGATTTGCTGAATTAATAGTGTCAGAAAATAGAAATCTAGCTATGCCAACTGGAAGCACATCTTTTGTGGACCGGTGGCATATTAATTAACTCGTTATTGTTTTTAGCAAAAACTGGTATAAATCAGCCAATATCGAAGATTGTCAAATGCTGTTCGGATTGGGGTTCATTAGTGTAACCAAAAATAAACGCCTGAATGAAATATTCATTAGGGTGCTGTGCAGGAAACAGCGATCTGTCATCCACTCTGAAGTGAACCGTTGCAAAGGAAGCATAAACATTGTTGGTGTTGCCGTAAGCTTTGGTGCATTTATGCAGTGTCAGAGTACAAAAGGACTGATATTGGTCATAAGTGTGCACTTTGCGAACATACACGTGACATCAAACTACTCTTTTGTCGATGCAGTGAAGGTATCAGTAATCATCCTGATGCATGTACTTGTCGGTCACTGAGAACTCGAACATCGATACAGTAAACAGAAAGATCCCCATGATTACCAATACAAGTGAAAATTTGAGTCCTAGGAAAAAATGGAGAAGAAGTAAATGCGATCACCATCGAGGAGAGTAGAACCTTTAATTGCCGTAGGCATGCAGTAGCATAGAGAGTGCATCGTACAAATATGGCAACTCCCTGTGTACGAAATAACCGTATCTGATACTGTTTCTAATGATGGATTCGAGTTGGAATCCGAAACTTCAGGCGAATAAAGGTCTTTTCCTAGCGATCGCATCTACTTCTCCTCAGATTCCCATGATGTTCGGGCCCTTCTCGAATGCGTCCGCCTGGTGCAAGTATCTGCAAAAGATAGTCTTGGAATAGGAAGGCTGGACAATCTGTGGACCGTTTATTTCCATGAACACAAAGTCCTTAAATACGGCACCATCAATAGATGCTAAAAGGTTGGGGACTTTTCAAAACCCATGCACAAGTGAGTCGAAAGCACTTTGCAATTCCTCCACCCCAAAGAAAGGTTTCTCTCCGTTTGCCCGACAAGAAGCCTTATGCTCAGAGACGTTTAGATGTCCTTGAAGCGTGGAAGCACAATAGCCAGATACATGGCGGCAGTATCTAGACAAGAAGGTCAGGCAGCGAATATCAACATTCAGAGCAAGAAATAATGGAACTGTTAGAAGATTTGTGGAACAGGAAAAAAGTACATTAAGTAGAGGATAAAAGGTGTTTATACCTGATCGAATCCTATGAGCAGGTTACTCAAGACACAGCCTTTCCTCTGTCCTGGAGGGAAGGGTCTCCCCTTACACTTACAACGAGCCTCTTTATATGCGTTTTAAAGCAGATTTACAAAAATAAACGTATGATAGCAGAAGAGATGAGTAAAGGTAATTTTCGAGTATATCGGAAAAGGCTATGCAGAATTTGTTGCATCAGAACTCACCATTATTGCGGGACAATTTTGGTATTCATATCTCCAGTCGGTATAAAATCAAATAAAACCGGGGAAGCTGAGTGTACTGTGCAACTGTGCCAGTCAGTAGAGGGTTTTGTCGCTCAATTGCCAATTACTTACGAGCCTAAGCAGAGTTTTTACTCAATTTCACAAATTCCGGTCTCTAGCAGCAATAGACGCTATGTCCTATAAGGTGTCACTTGAAACAAAACAGCAGAACCCTTCTGTTTCACAGTCATGTGGTCGAAGGAGATGATTTCCAAAAGGGCGATCCTCTCTCATATCTCCCACCCTCCACGATTGACTTGAGCTTGTCACTCGTGATGTGTAGCCGTCTAAGCTGCTACTCCAGCAGTTGTCCGAAAACATAAATGTGGCTGCATGAAGCTTTCCATTTTTTTGGAGAAATTGTCTTTTTCAAATCCCATAAACGTGCGGCTGATGAGATGCAATACGAACATGGCTGACTTGGCCACCTTCGTGCAGTTCAGTGTTGGTTTGAGGGACAATGTCATATGTTATGACTGCCAACTGGTTGCAATGGTGTACCATTTAATAGGTAAATTCTAGGACTGGAGGCTCCAAAGTGGCCAATTCGAAGAAAATGCGCTTATTAACATTGAATGACATAAGCCAGCGCTTTGAACAGTCCTCGAGCCTATTAAAGTTCAGTTGCAGATGGTCTTCGTCTGCCATATTGTCAACACTTTCCATAGTTCTATGCCATCAGCGAACAGGAGGACATCACAGTTAAGGACCCTGGCACAATCATTGATGAAAATAAGGAATAATGTGGGACCTAAAACTTAGCCCTGTGGGCAACACTCACCGTGGTTACTCCTGAGAACTGCAGGCGTCGGACTTGTACTCTTTGGGACCATCTAGTACAAAAGTTCTGGATCCATACAGAAAGACTTACACGAACTCCTAAGCTGCATACTTTAAGCAGGAGACGTTGGTGAGGAACGATATCGAAGGACTTTTGGAACTCGATGTAGATGGCATGTACCATTTTGCCGTCGTCACATGCTTTGGTCCAGCGATCAATTGAGAAGAGCAGGTTCGTAAGACAATACCTTTCACTGCAAGAGGAATGTTGCGCATCGGAGAGGAGAAGATTCAGCTCGAGGAACTGCATCAACACTTTCTTGATTTTTCAATAAATTCAGGCAAGGCTTAAAAGTCTGTAGTTATTCGCAGACACTTGGCTTCCATTCTTGAATAGTGGGGTTATGGTTGTGGTTTTCCAATTGGAGGGAAGACACCTAGTAGAAAACGACGCCTGGAAGGGTAAGCCTGGTGGGTTTGATCATTTAAAAAGCTAGCTCCTACAACAGCATGGCCAGGATTGCATCGGGACCTGGAGAGGTGGACTCCTTCAGTTTGAGCAACTCTTTCTGAATAATTTATTTGGTGAACCAAACTTTTTCCATAGAAGACATTACCTAGTCTTCACAAGTGGCGGGAAAAATTCCGGTTCTTTGTCACGACGGACTGGAAGAACTGAGAAAGATGCTCAGCCTTATCCTTGTCCTCTGAGGTTTCCATGCCCTTCGTAGTTCACAATAGTGGGATTGGATCCAAGTTTCCCCGTGCTTCGCCTTAGTAACCGTAGAGGACTTTAGGATTAACCATAACATGTTTTAACAGATCCAGTCTGAAGACTCATCAGTCTCTGGCAAGGAGAATTGTGACTCGGTTTCTGTGCAACTTATAACTGGTGAGGGATTCCAGCCTCTTTTCAATGCGGAATCTTTTCCATAGTTTCCTCTTCTTGTTTACGTTCTCCTTTAAGGATGGACTGAACCGGTGAGGCGGTGTTTAGAAATGTGGTAATAGACTATGTCTTTGAATAAGCGAACCACGTGGTCGCTCTTGCCTCAAGATGGTTAAAACGTCACGAAGTCGATGTTGTTACATAAGATAAAGTGAAAGATTTTAAAATTTTCGCATTTATCGTACGCAGCGACTGCCTTTTATTAGAGTTTGGTAATCATGGCAAATCTTCAAAATTCAAGGAGGACCATTCATATGGATTTTCGAAAAGTCCGCGCGGTGGTATTACACGATTGCAGGCCAGAAACGGCCATCGCATGGTCCATGGACAGTCATTTGTTTAAACTTTACGAATTATCCTGACCTTTGTAAAGATTTTAAAAATTACGGCAAAAATTCCCCATAGCAATTCGTGATTTTTACTAAAATGCATATGGGAATAGGCTGTTTGTTAGGGGTACCCGCTTTTAATGCGAACTTTGGAATTGGAACAGGTAGAATACTACCACTTTTTACGATACCATGGCCCATATTTCACCCCTGCGTTACGTAGATTAAAATATAGAACGGAGATTAAATGTACGTAAATATGGCAAAATCATTAAGGCTCTATTAAGAAAGATCAATAACAATCATACTCGCTCGAGATGCTAGCACAGTTGGCAACCCCCATAAGTTACATATTTAAACTCGTGCTGACAGATTCAAGCGAAATAAATGTATTTTAATAGAAAATGTGCAAATATGCCATGGAAATGGATTCCCCAGTGTGGGTCTTAGTTTATTTTTTCGCCCAGGTGCAAATCCGCGGTCAGAGCATGCTCGTCATCTGGCACAGTCGTTGGGCGATATGAAGGTTGGGGGGGTGGGGTGGGAGGCGTAAGCCCCACGCATTAGCGCGCCCCAATAGCCTCCCCGTCTGACATGGTTGGCGCGTACTCCTTGCAGCCAGATGAACGCGTGCCGTGAGCTAATCTTGCCGCCTTGTTCTTTCAGTCCGTTGTGATGGGCACAATGCAGCCCGACAGATCGAGCGTTGATTCCGACTATGTACATCGTGTGCCTTAAAGCATGTTGCTCAGGCTTTACATTACAGTAGGTGAAGACTCGCGCTGCCCCTACCTAACTCTCTCATTCCTAACGCATATGGATCTGGGGTGATAAACGGGTTCAGAAGACCGCAGGCAAGATCGGACACAAGAGTCAGCGGGAGCTTGCACCTAGGTATGTCACACAAACCATGTGGGATTTTGACAGTAGAGTGGATCCACAATAATGCCATGCCCTTAACTACTCACTGTGATGATTATGCGACCAATACGTAAAGGCGGCTCAGAATCCAGTATGCAACAGTACACAAGACCAGTTTTTACCGATATATAACACAAGCCTACCAGCAACTGATATCAGTATCCCTCTGCTTGTCTCTCAGACACAACTTAGCATTGGCAGCACATGCCCTGGCGTCACTGGCGATACTGGATGCTGCAAATTGCGTTCCGTACACAATAATCCTCCGTTTCCACATTTCCTTGCTAAATGAAACTAAACTTAAGGATTATGGTGGTCCAAGGATATTGCCCGTTTAAGCGCTACGTCATTATACACACGGTATTGTCCTGTCAATAGCACTAAACAACCGGACAGAACATGGTGCCTCGGGTCAAAAATGTCATGAGCATCCTCAAGAAAAAACACGTAATATCAGTGGCTCATCATAAGGCCAATAAAATAACCTGGGAACGGAGTCCTGAAAAATGTACAGAGTTAAACATATATATATATGATAGTGTGTGGCTCACCGATCTGCTTAAGGAACATTTATGTTCCGTTGTGCCCTGGAACTCAGGCTAGAGTACTCACAGGCAGTCGCATAGCGACGTGTAGCATATGTTGATAATGTGGAACCGACAAAGACAAGGGAGACCGGAATGGCCATTTCTGGCTTATTAGCCGTCATCAGCCAGTCATACCCAATCCCAAGTGTGGAACACCTGGGATATATATATATATATATATATGGTAATGGGGCGCTCACCGATCGGTTACAGGACTCACTCGTCCCGTTGTGCCTTGGGGCTAACTCTCAAGCCCCGCCAGCAGCCGTAATGCAGCTATGTATATAGGCATAATAACATGACCGACAAAGACAAGGGAGACTGGAATGGCCATTTCTGGCTTTTTAGCCGTCATCAGCCAGTCATACCCAATCCCAAGTGTGGCACACCTGGGATTATGTCTGAGCTCGAGGGCACAACGGAACATACATGTTCCTTAAGCAGATCGGTGAGCCCCACACTATCATATATATATATCCATTGGAAAATAGGCATCCAAAGATGTATAATTCGAAGCAAAAAAGTTCTTTGGGAAACAATAAGAAACTTTATTAGGTAAATTTTTAACGCTGGTTCCCCAGGTCGTCGTCAGACGTGAAGTAAATGTGCGAAACAGTTGAAATTTAAAATGTACAAAAAATCGATTTCGCTAAATCATTTCTGTCCATGGTTGTCATTTTCGGTTGATGCATGCGTTATCTGAGAAAATGGCCTCCAAAAATGTTTGCTATTTCTTAGATGGACGGGAGTAAACAATGCGTGTTTTGTCCGAGGCATATGTGTCCAGTTTCCAGCGTATGCGTGGCAACTTGAGACAAGTGGTCTCGCCTCCTTAGTGCCAATTGATGTTCATGTATGCGCGTGGAGGCTGAATTTCCTGTCTGACCACAATACACCGCATTGCAGCTGTTACATGAAATTTTGTTTACGACTTCTTTTTTATCTAAATAGCCAAACCTATCCTTAAGGTGTACAAGCTAATTTTGTAGTGTAGTCGTTGGTTTGTGTGCCACTTGGATTTGATGTTTCTGCAGGTGCCTTTACAACGAGTTCAGACACGTTCGGAAGTGTTCGCCAGTTCATTGATTTGGGCACTTGACTGGAACAATCTAGTTCCTTTTTTTTTTTTTCTGTTAACTTTTGTCGTCTCATGCATCGACGCATGAATTCTCTTGGATAACCATTTCTGAAAAATAGTTTGAATTAATAACTGTCTTCGTTCTTGTAGAGTTAATCAGCAAAACAGTGCGTTTTAGCTCAGTTGAGTAAATAGGTTAACAGTACTCCGATTGTGAGCAACAGGGTTGGTGCTCTGGTAATGCAGGATGATTTCCGCATAAACTTACTTGCGGTAAACCGATGTTTGAAATGTCCCGTCAGTCGTTCGCCGTACAAGGACGTAAAGAAATGGGAGTTTCCTGTCAAATTCTCTTTCGAGCTTGAAGGTGATATCTGGTAAATTCGAGTTTATAATGCTATGCAGCCTTTCTAGTTGATCCTTTTTCAACGATAAGAAACGTGTCCTCCTCAAAGCGTACCCATGATTTGGGGTAAATTAGTGGTAGTCTGTAGCTTTTAATTTTCGCATAGTTACTTCAGCCAAGAAGCCGGAGATTGGTGAAGCCATTGGGGCTCCCTTTAGCTGTTTGTAGTATCCTTGTGAGAAGGAACAATTCGTTTCCAGGCATAGATCCAATAGTTCCATTAAGGCAGATACAGAATCATCCATGTCATAAGACTGCAATAATTCTTCAGTGTATCGCCTTGCCAAATCTATTGGTATGGATTTGAAAAGAGAGACAACATCGAAAGATACTATTATTTCATCTTCTGCAATATGCAGTCTTCGCAATTTGTTCAGAAATTCTACCGAGTTTTCGATAGAGGTTGCACCATCCCTTGTCAATGGATGTAATTTGTAGATTAGCCACTTATTAATTTTATAATTGGGTGAACCGATCAATAAGACTATCGTTCGCAATGGTACTTCGGCTTTGTGAACCTTAGGTAATCCGTATATTTAAGCTATGGTCAGCGCCTACGCTCCACCAATGACGAGCTCTGATGCGGCAAAGGATGAATTCTACGAGGACCTGCACGCCCTACTGGCGACTGTGCCAAAAGAGGACAAGTTAATTGTCCTTGGTGACTTCAACGCCCGCGTCGGGATGGACCACGCTGCCTGGCAGGGAGTTGCTGGGTCCCCACGGTCTCGGTAGCTGTAACGATAATGGCCTCCTTCTTCTGCGAACGTGGGCGGAACACCGTATCCTGCTGACCAACACCTTCTTCCGCCTTTCGACGTGGGAGAAGGCCACGTGGATGCACCCTTGGTCGCGGAGCTGGCATCTGCTGGACTATGTTCTCGCCCGGAGGCGAGATCGGCAGGACGTGCTGGTAACCAAGGCGATCCGCGATGCCGATGGTTGGACAGATCACCGCATCGTCATCTCCCAGATGAGGCTCCGTCTGCAACCCCAACGAAGGCCCCAAGGTAAGAGGCCACCAGGTAAGTTAATACTCTTTTGTTGAATTTGCCTGCTCAATGTTTTGATTTCAGCAACCAAATAACCGAGAAACTGGAGGAACTGCATGCTCCAGATGATAATGCTACCGTGGAGACACGATGGCGTCAACTGCGAAATGTCATCCAGTCCACCACCTTTGAAGTCCTCAGACGCGCATGCCATCAACACCAGGACTGGTTTGACGACAATGACGCTGACATCAGCAACTTACTCGCGGAAAAGAATGGACTACACCAAGCCTTCATGGACCAAGGACCGACGCCACCAAAGCAGCCTTCTTTAGATGCCGGCGCCTTGTACAGCAACGGCTGCGGGAGATGCAGGATGCCTGGATGATCCGAAAGGCTGAGGAAATCCAGGAGTATGCGGGCTGCAACGAAATGAAAAACTTTTTCAAAGCCATCAAGGCCATCTACGGCCCGTGTATCAAAGGGATCGCACCACTACTCAGCTCTGACGGCACAACACTGCTGACAGAGAAATCAGAAATTCTGAAGCGCTGGGCCGAGCGCTTCAGAAGTGTCCTTAATTGCTCACCAGCCATCTCCAAAGCCGCCATTGACCGACTCCCTCAAGTGGACAAGAACAATGACCTAGATCTTCCGCCTTCCCTACCCGAAACCATCCATGCCATGCAGCAGTAAAACACCGGGATTCGGCGCGGGCTTTTGAAATGGAGCCGCCATCTTTTCTGCTCTCCATTCGCATTTAATCCCTCTTATATGCATGTCGGTTGGCCTTTTTAACCCATTATATACAGAATTTTAAACCTATTTGCTTATTCAACAACTAAAATGAGGTTAACATTGCACGACGCTGGCACCGTTTTGAAAGGAGTCCAACGTGCCTGATATTTTGAGACGCATTCATGGGCGATTCTTCATGAGGTCAATATACGCATTCTTTGGCCATTCATTTGATATCTTCCGATGTTGTGTGGTTTGTGTTTTCAACCTTATTCACCGTGACTGGAGGACATATTTTGCTTTGGAATTTTACTTTCAAAATAGAGCATCTCTCTCTCTCAAATATCACCAAAAGTCTACAAGCACGGCGGGCCCCGGCTGATGGCAGAACTCACAACATTCATACCGGAGATGTAGCGCCAAGCACAAGTTTCTCAGGATTTCAAAGACGTAACCCTCGTCCATCTCAACAAACAGAAGGGGAACTGGCAACTCTGTGATAATCAGAGGCATATCGTTGCTCAACATCGCCGGGAAGATCTTCAACCTTATCCTTCTCAATCGTCTGAGCGGTCACCTAGGGCAGGGCCTGCTCCCGGAAAGCCAATGTGGCTTCCGCCGACACCACTGAACAACCGACATGATCTTAGCCGCCCGCCAGCTACAAGAGAATTACCAGGAGATGCGAAATCACCTAAACACTACATTCGTGGATCTAACGAAAGCCTTTGACACGGTGCATCGCGATGGACTGTGGAACGTCATGCAGAAATTCGGCTGTCCTGAGCGGTTCACACACATGGTGCGTCAGCTTCATGATGGGATGACGGCGCGCGTCACTGACAACGGGACGGTACCCGAAGTATTCGCAGTGACCAACTGAGTGAAGCAGGGCTGCATACTAGCCCCTACCTTATTCAGTCTCATGTTCTCTGCTATGCTGATGGACGCCGACAGTGATGAACAGCCTGGGATCCGCATCGTCTATAGAACTGACAGGCACCTTTTCAATAGTCGGCATATGCAGGCTTCCACGCGCGGGTCTTCTGGTACAGTCCATGACTTGCTCTTCGCGGACGACTGCGCCCTTAACACGGTGACGGACGAGGACATGCAAAGGAGCATGGACCTCTTCGCCGCAGGCTGCGCCAAATTTGGATTAAGAATCTGTACATTCAAAACGGTTGTCATGCACTAGCCACCACCCAGCGCAGAATACAATGCTCCACGAATCAATGTCAACTGTGCTCATCTCAAAAATGTGGAAACGTTCGCTTATCTCGGAAGTACGCTGTCACGCAACACAAGAAGCAATGACGAGGTTGCCCAAGGGACCTCCAAAGCCTGTCAGGCCTTCGGCCGGCTTTAGGCCTCTGTATGGAATCTTCACGGCATTCACCTGAACACCAAACTGAAAATGTACAAGGCAGTCGTCTTGACGACACTCTTTTACGTAACAGAGACCAGGACCGTCTACTCGAACCAAGCAAGGAAGCTAAATCACTTCCATCTCGGCTGCCTCCGCAAAAACGGAAGCTGAGATGCCAAGACAGGATCCCGTACACGGAAGTCCTGAAGCGGACCGGAATCCTCAGCATCCATGCCATGTTGAAGCTAGTGCAACTGCGATGGAGCGGCCCCCTGGTAAGAATGGACGACGAGTGACTTCCCAAACGCCTTTTCTACGGAGATGTAGCTACGGGTTCTCGCCGACAGGGAGGTCAAAAACGATGCTACAAGGACACTTTGAAGAAATCTCTGAAGCAACTGAAAATCAACCCGGTGACCTAGGAGGACCTAGCCCAGGATAGACCGGCATCGAGAGGATCAGTGAAGACTGGTGCAGCAATCTATGAGGCCAATCAGATCGCCGCCGACAAGGCCAAAAGAGCGGCACGAAAGTCACCAGCGCCCCGGACCAACACCGCCAATCTCCAGGCCCTGCCAAAATCCCCGCGCTGTCACCGCGCCTTCCGTGCGCAAATCGGCCTGGTCGGACATCTTCGGACGCAATGCACCAATAATCCCACAATTCCAACGTCTACGTTAAATTCTGCCAACCCTCCTTCGGACTCCCCCAATCTCACCCCTGGCATCAATTCCATCACTCCCACCATCAAAGAGACCACATCCCAATGCTCATCACCTGTTACCTCCACCACAAACGCCACCACCGCCACGACCACCATCAGTGATGGGGACTCTCCTAAAAAGTCATCATGGCAACTGCACATTCATCTCATGTATCGGCCTGGTCAGTCACTTGCTACTCCATCGTATAGAGACTGGTGAACCAGTGCCTGGAGCACAAATACACAGCAGAGCTCAAAACTTCCACTGCCCTCACTGTCCTCGCGCATTCACCCATCGCATGGGCCTTTCCAGTTAAATTCGCATCCATGACAGCGGAATTCACCGCAATGACGAAAAAACCGATACCCCATTAACACCCTCCGCTCCTTCCATTCGTACTGTTACTGCCACCCTCACTACCACGAATGAAATCCCCCCAGCCTCTCCCGATTTCTCCTGCACACACTTCGCCCGCATCTTCAACTCACACTAAGCTTGGTCGGTCACCTGCGAATCTATCGCACAGAGGCTGGTGAACCAGTGCCTGGGACTCCGACATACAGTCGACGTGTCCACCTCCACTGCCCTCACAGCTCCCGCACCTTTACACACCATATGGGCCTTTTAGGACACATGCGCCTCCATGGCAACCTGCGGTAAACCACCGGAGGCTTAGCCATATAAACGCACCTTTCCTAGACTTATACATAGACAACACCCCCACGATCAGTATGTACCTGAAAATGTAATGGTTTCCTAGAGATCGTGGCTTGAAATGTGGCCGATCTGACGCTTACACGAATTCACGCCCTTGGCCTAGCGTATGTGCTGTATGTGTCGAGTGGCTGACCAGTGGTCTGGGAGTCAGACGGCGATGGCTCCTCCATATTCCCTGATTAAGTGAATCCTGGTGTGTGCGTTATGGGGGCCAGGTGGCGCGCGAAGATGGGTACGCCGACCCGTCAGTCAATGGGCCACTGCCACATCAGATAACTCACTGGCTAGGACGGTGGTCGGATTGTGGGAGTGGGGGAGAGAGTGTGGTCGACAGCTCGGCGCAGTTTCCACACTATAAATAATCTGACGCGCTTGAAACTATCACGGTGCGCTAAAAGCCGTGGCATGGAAGGTTGCCAACTGACAGGAACACTCAGATCGCATGGTCAGCCCAATGTGTGTTTTGTGTGGTGTGGCTGGTTGATGGACTGCGAGTCAGGCCAAAATGGCTCCTTCTTAATGTGGCCTTTATAGCAGTCTCAATCAGTGGGATCTGAGCCAGGTGTGGTGGTACACCAAGGAGCGGCTCCGGTCGCGCCAGCCACATGCACCCTCTCCCATCTCCCGTCTTCTTGACTCTGCCATGACACCTTGCTCAGATGGGAGAGGAGGAGAGAGTGCGGTAGCCATAAGCGCCATTTGTTGGAAGGTCGCCAACTGACAATTACACTCAGACCTCGCAGTCAGTCCAATGTGTGTTGTATGGAGTGGCTGACTGGTTGTCTGAGAGTCAGGCTGCGATGGCTCCTTCTAAACGTGACCTCTGACTATCTCACACATGTGAGATGTAAGCCGTTCAAACCCCTATTGCTAACTTCGCCCAATGTCTACTTTATCGATACACATACTTCAGGGCACCGAAAATGTGTCTGCGTTAGTCTAATAGCCAAATATCTTCGTGGTGTCCCAGAATGCTGGCAGTATCCAGCGGTAGGCCCAGTTCAGGCTTGACCAATTTACTGTGGGAAATAATTTCCGTTAAACTGTTTTTTCCTTAATGATATGTGTGAATAGAAAGCTTCAGAAGATCGGGGACGACGGGAAGCAGTAAAAGGGGATTATGTCTAGCTTTGGGCTGCAGAAATGTGCATTTACGTAAGTGATAAAACGTTTTAATAATGGCCAACATGATCCTACGTGAATCCGTCCTGTAATGATGGATAAAGTGTACTGTATTTTGTGTTATGCGCTTCCAGATTATGTGACTTAGGCTGGCATACATTTTAAATCGAATCTAAAATTCATTAGACGAAAATGGCACAGACTATCTCCATGTGACATCCCTCCACATTCTAACCTTTTACCGAATTAGTATAATTCCTTATCTACTCTCAAATGCTGAGAAATCGTTTGTGTACTGAAGAAGGCAATAAAGTTAAAACAGTTACCAGATAATATTACTCATAAGCTCTGCAATTTCTGAAAGGTAACCTTAAGTATTTTTCAGCAACCTGCGTTGAATACGGCAACGTCTACGAAGGGTGGTTAGCGCAATCGAATTATCAGCATCATGTCACGCAGAAATTCATTGGGTACAGCAGATGATTTTACTATCACTCACCAGCGCCCAGCACGAGCGGTACGGCAACTATCGAACAAAAGTACTGCCTGATGCTTGTGCGTCTGGCATTTCGCTGAGAAAGACTCTGTCGCGTCTACGGTATTGCAGTCGCCTCCTTCATATCAACCGGAATAAAATTCTCAATTCAACTTTCACATGGTGTTTCAGAGCAATATTTTATGCAAAGTGAAGTGAAGTGGCAACGAATTTTTTTTGCCCCTAGGAATAAGATCAAATTTCGCCCTAATGAATAATAAATATTCAATCCTTGGTTCTAAAACATTTCTGTGTTAAAATTGAAAAGTCAGTTTGAAACAAACATGTTTTCAGAACTTTATCGTCAGGCCGTTAATATTACATAGGGAATAGAATTGTGAGTTTTGTACAGAATTCATACGTATCTTGTGGGTGTAATGGTGTAGATAGTTAGTCATGGCGTGTAATGGGGACTAGTTAGAAGGGGATATCAAACAGGTAGCAATATGTTGCTCAATTTGCCCTTGAACGTAAATGCTCTTGTGATGGCTCGAAGAAACTGGTCTCAGCCCAGTGGCACACCACAGGCAAGCATCACGACCGGCCAGCTAAACCAGGTGAGGGTATCCGGTGTTGTGTGTCTCCACACCTGGTATGTGTGACTTCAGAAATTCTCACCTCCATCCTCCATCTCAAAAGCCATACGGCGCGGGCAACATCAATCCCGTAGGTGGCCCAGTCGAACTTGCGTCTTTCTTCTACTTAACCAAAACAGTGACCCAAACGGGTGTTCGGCAGTCGTCTGGGATGTGCAAGCAGCCCTATTTAGGGACAGCCCAGCTTGTTTCCTCGCGGAGAAAAGGGCTAGAAAAGGTGCCCTTAATAAATTCTGGGTCTTACATCTTCTTCAGCCGGCCGCGGCTCGCAGCTTACAAAAAACACGATCGTAAAACTCAAATAAACTACAAAAACCTCCCGTCCTCATTCCCCCCGCGCCATACACTCCAGGCTGCTCGTGTGAGTCACCTTACACTAGTGAGGCGAGACGAACCCCCGAAAATCTGCAGGAAGAATACGAAGGTCAGTCATTACACAGAATTAGATTTAACCACATCAAGACTGAAGGGACACCGTTATACCCTCGCAAAGGGGTTTGCTAATAGAGGAAGAATACGATGGCCATATGGGTAAATATGACGGCAGTAGAGCGTGACATCCAGGCGGTTTCAGAGCATGGTTGAAAATTGGCTGTTAGTTTGTTGGCCCCATCCCTGCCCTCTAGTGTAAGATCCACTGCCGTTGATTCAATTTCAGCCTTCAGGATGAGATGCGAGATTTGTACAACGGGAAATTAGTGGTATTACAAAGAAGCTGTCGCGGGTTTCGTTCAGTGAAACAAAGAAAGTCGAGGCAAGCATGCATTGAGGCAACATCTTACCCTCCACGATGTGAAAGCACAGATCAGTTTTAATTGTTGTGGGACATGCAGTTGGGGAGACTTCCACGCCAGTATCTGCTTGCGGTCCTTCTTTCCTTTGGCTCTTCTTTATAAGTTTCATTGTCTAACTGGAAGAAGTGTGCTAACCTATCCGTTTGTAGTGGTACAAGTTAGTATAGCTGATGTGAAAAAAAGCCCTCAATTTTGAGACCCACATAAACCGTAGTGTATCACCCTCAGCGGCGTTTTTAACAACAATTTGCACTTTAGAAGTAGCTGAAATACAAACATAGCATAGCGGCCTTTTTCTGAGATTACCGTGCATTCACAAAATTGTGACCATGTTTTAAGAATGTCAATGCATCGTACTAACTGCTTCGAGAACATCGGTTCCGGTGACTTACCCATGTCCATATAACACTGTGCAGTTTTTGACTTCGAACAACCATCTAAGGGCTTTGCACCGAAGTTAACCTTCTGTTGAGCCATATGTGTGAGACATACGGGTTTGCTTACCTCGAATTTGAATCCTGGATCAATTGGAGTTTCGAATGGTTTTTTTGGCGTCACACCAGACTCGAATTTAATCTCCATGGCCTGGCAGTGTCCTGTATGACATACAAAAACTGCTAACTGAGACTGAAAAATAATCATCTCAGAAATTTAATATCATTGCAAACATCTCCAAGCAGAGCTTACCTAGAAACAGTAGCACGAGAAGGAAAGTTTGTGTCCCCATTTTATGCTGTGTTCTAAAAATGTAAAGGGTAAAGTTAAGCATCGGAATATTTCACTTGAATAAAAAGTATATTTTAGGGGTACCGAAAGCATTATGTATTTGTACTCCACGTCTGCGTCGGCTGACTAAATTAGACACAGTATCTGAAAGGTGCATTAATGTGCTCTCTGCCATCTGGTTTATATACCAACCATGAAACAGCAGAAGAAATGGTAAAGGGATGAAGAAAGGGTAATGCATTTGTACCCATCGTCTACATCGGGCACCTAAATTGAACACTAGAACTGCTGGATACTATTTGCGTCATTAGCTGCTAAACTTGATTTGAGTAGCGATAAAGAAAGAGAGTTTTAGTAATGAACTATAGAATTGTGTTTTTAACCCTCAAATCGAACGAGAAAAGTGTTTTATGCAGTGAGCCATACCTCAATTGGAGGTGTGATCATGCAGCCAGCAGCTGTTTGAATTCTCAGTGATTGAAAGACGAATGATGCGATCCTTTTATACACTAGCTTCTATTGCCTGGGGCCTCAAAAATTAGACCACTGAGGCACCTACTCAATGGTGCTTAAGACAGATCGGCTCCACTCTTAACAAACGAGTTGCGTCATGGTTATGGACTTTTTAGTATGCGCTGCAGCTATAATGCTTTCTGGCAGTTGGTATGTTATTCTAGACCTTGAACCGTGTACAATTTTATAATTCAACCCGGTTGCCCCACAAAGTCCAAGGTAATTGTGCCTTCCCTCCCCAATGGCAGGCGTTTCTCTATCAACGACTTTAATTCTTGAAATACGAATTGGTAATTTAGAAGTAATATAATTACCCCATTGCAAAGTTAAAATATTCGCGATTTAAAACGGAAATTGACTACCACAATAACTATTCGGGAAATAGGAGTCGTAGGATCGTTTGCTCCTAGGACCTCTGAACATGTAGCCCAACCTTTGATAGTCAAAGGTTTTAAGTCCTGCGTCAGATGAAATGCATTTAAGGGAATTCTTTCACGAGAATGAAAGCTTGGCTAGTAATGAAAAATTTAAATTTTATCTGGTAAGCTTACTTTTGATCATTTGAGGCCAGGAAACGAAGAGGTTCATCCTTTGCCTCAACACCATGTCTGCATGACAGAGGGTTGCTTTGACAGGCCATTGAGATAGATTTTTCCTAATAGGAGCCATACTTTAAATGAAAATGAACATTTTAGGCTTAAGCTAGTATAAGCAAATGAAAGTGTATCGACAGTGATA
>WEDG01003278.1:0-19040 GCA_017591395.1 Schistocephalus solidus | reverse complement strand
GAAAACAATATTCCAATTATTCCGCAGGAGTTTTGTTGTATGCAAAAAATGTCCTCGGAAGTAAAATGGCTTCTGCTGTCAGTCGACGTTGGAAAGCAGTTATAGGAATCGGTATTTGATTAGGGGAATCATTTCGTTACTCCTTGTACCCAGCAACTGATATGAACTACTGAAGGTGCAGTTACGCTTCGTCCGTTATAAAATTCAGCCTTGAATTTGAAAAAAATATAGATTAACTCGCAATATCTTGGGAAAACTAAATATCTTAGAGAAAATCGGAAACCGTATTACAAGTTAATATTCTTCTGCCGCCTGAGCCCCTCCCATCTCCGGTATTCTTGACTCTGTCATGACACCGGGCTCAGTTGGGGGAGGAAGAGAGCATGCGGTAGATGCAGCGCAAGGCTAATATCACTTAAAACTAATCCACGCGCAAGTAAACATCACCTGCACTACACGTCCGTGGAGCATACGGTGGATGTCGTCAGAATACGACGGCCGAACTCTGTTTGTTGAGGATTCATAAGATAAACCAAGACCGTAAAAGGGTACATCGGGCTAGCAGCTAGCTTGATCGCAGACGGTCGAACATGGATTTACAGACATGCCCTTCCCATTTCACGCAGAATATTATAACGCACTCTTTGGTCGTTAAAGCACAAAGCATTACGGGTTTACCATCTTATTTTGGACATTTAAATTCCTGTTCACATTTTTGCGTCACCATCACTGTGCAAACCAGGAGTGCTGTCCACGTTGAAGACAACATTTGGCCATATTTTGGTTTAATTCATAAATATAAGCAGACAATCTCATCTATCCCTCCCTTACACCAGGAGACAGTCTTCCATCCAGCAAAACCTATAACGTAATTATTTTTAAAAAATAGAAAAACAGGCTTTGAATCTTAGGTGATGTTGTACAAGGTAAGAATCATTAGTTTCTATATGACCTACTTTATGAGCTTCATATCGATGAAGCCAATCTAATGAATCCAGATCTGTTAGTGTATGAATTTTACGGGGATTTATCTGTGACTATTTCACTTCAAACAGAGTTATTGTTTATTTTGTATATAAAATAAATCATGACAAGAAATTGTCCGATGGTCGGCTTTTGTTCACAGTATGGACTTGGTGTGGTACGGTGCTTTGCGTAAAGTTGGACATAAATACACTGTGGCATCAATGTCGATGAAAAGTGTATCGTTATATGCCGATTTGAATATTTTGCCGATTGCGCAAATTCATATTTGAATTTCTTGATATTTTTGTACTTATAGTGTGGCTTCTAACATCGCAAACACTGAATACACTATCATGGCCGCAGGAAAGCAGTAAAACGTGCAACAGTGTGACTCAATGTGAAACCATCACGTGAAAGGTTGAAAATAAGTGAAACGGAAGGTCTGCATGTAAGAGATATTAAGATATTCAATATCTGCCTAAAATTCAATTCACAGGCCAGATCACAAGCAAAGTGTTCACAGATTAAGAAATATTTTCAAATGTTATTTGTGATGAATACGGTGCTAAAAACGACTATTGATAAAGTATCTTTACACAGTGACACATAAATCCGCGGGACTAATGGGGAATCCTACCTAACTTATCCGATTTGAGAAATTATTGAACTCATTTCGATTAGCCCTTTTATGTTCTCTCAGATTCCTTTCGTCCATTTACCTTTAACGGTATACCTTGTTTCATAGCAGGCGCTTAAAAAAGGTCAGTGTTCAGTACTTCAAAATAGGGCCTTCTTTGCAAAACTACATTTGAATTGATCCTATTAGGAAACTCACATCAAAAAAAGACCTTCTACGTGAATTCAACTACAATAAGGTGAGTTGGAATAACAAGAAAACTTGAATTTTCCGGAGGATTAATTGTGATGGTATTTCGGAATGCAGTACCACCACCGACGTCAGGAAAGAAGTAAATAACTGGCAGTTAGCACAAGGATGCATTATTACAGACGGTAATATCCAGACTTTCCAAGCAAATGCGAATTGTGTTTGTTTTGGAAAGCCGAAAACGACGGGGATATATCAACACCTCTGAGTGTAGGCACACAAGCTGTACTGAAAATGGATGTATTTAAAAATCAGTGGCATAATGATTGTGTCAGGTCTTTCGTTGGTGTCGATTTAATAAGTGCATGTGCAGAAGAGAAGTTCCGTAAAGGCCCACTGAAAACCGCAGTCCACTATTACAAAGTAGGTTAATGCATAGACATTTATGCCTTACGCCTGTCTTAGAAATTTAGGAGAACAAAAAGCGGAGGCTGTAAAAAGTCGTTTTTAAATAGGATCCTCACATCCAAATCTCAATCGTCTCAATAGACTTATATCCGAAAATGGTGGGAATGTAAATTGGATATACTTAACCGTAGTTTAGAGAGCCTGCGAACAAAGATCCATTACCCCTTCAGAGGGCTGCGGCCGGTATCTACATCACCGAAGGCGGAGAGATAACATATAAACTGTCAGAATTCGTATACTCTTTTTTCTCTAAGAAGGCGTGATTCGAGGCGCGGGCGCTTGACTTCTAACAAGCTACAATGACTGAGACCATTCACTTACGCAAAGAGATTTTCCTTAGTGATCTGCTGGAGATTAAACAAATAAATTCCTCAGGTCTTGATGAGAAAGCAGCAACGATGTTGAAGAACCTCAAAAGTGGTTTAAATAAACCACTCTGTATGAACTTGCCATGTATTATTCAAGGCCCCATTTTGCCTTTCGATTATAAACCTTCCTGTATTATACCGCTGCATAACGGCAAATGTCGGGGTTACCGCAAACCATTCAAGACCGGTTATCCAGAGCATTAATTGCTGCAGCATCATGGAAGAACATTAGGTGAAATCGGTTTCCTTTTTTAATGGCAAGATAGCTGAACGCCTCTTAACTCCCTAGTGTTTACAGAGTAACGAAGAAAAAAGCATCGATGTATAAGGAACATCCAAAAATAGGTTTTCATAATCACATGCTGAAAACAAACTAACATTGGCGAGTCAAAAAGGGTAAATATAAAGATCTAGTAACATATTGCAAGAAGTATATGTATATGTAATTGCAATTTTAGGTAAGCAGACCGCTAGTGAGCGAGTGAGCCGAAGGCAGTCACTCAGATAGCCTTACTGTCTTGTTTCAGAAACCGAAAACGTGCCCGCTTAAAATAATCGTCGTAAATGCCAGATCTCTGCATCATAAGATGCATTTGCTCCAGACTCTGGTTTTCATTCACCGGCCTGACATTGTTATACTTACAGAGACATGGGCAACACCCTGTGTATCCGACTCCAAACTCTCTATTCTAGGTTTCGCTTCCATTCAGAAAGATTGACACGAGGGCCATGGTGGAGGAAGCTGTATTAATGTTTTTACTGTCACCTTTAGATCCACTTGGGAGTTCTGACCATGCAATAGTTCTTTCTACACTAGTACTCGAGGCTGAAAAAACGTTTTCCAAAAAATATAGTTTTTTTCCGTGATTTCAGATCAGCAAATATGAGGGGATTGCTAACACATCTCAATTCCCACGATTGGAATAACGTTTTGGTATGTTTTAATTTAAATGTTTTTACTGATACATTGTACCAAGTTAAAGGTCCACTCATTTCTCGTTTTGTTCCCCGTAAGAAAATAATTAATGTCAAGAATTAAGTCTACCTCCCTTTATCATTCCGCCGTAGACTGCGTAGAGTCTCCTGTCATTTTCATCTACAAAAGGACACTTCCGTCCTGCCCTTGATCCAACAAATCTTTGAAGAAGCTAAGAGGCTTTCCTGTCCTGAACTTTAATCCCTCAATATGCTGCAGTTTTTTTCTCCTGTAAACAGTCATAAGAAAGATCAGGAGTTTTTTTTTTCACTGTCAGCTCGACCCTCTACTGTTTATCTCTTTTGACCTTGCCTGTAAAATGGCAATAAATAAATATTATAGTCAGGACCTATCTAAGAATATATTCGGTTAGACCACGATTCGCCCATCTCTATGAAACAATTAGATGTTGCTCGTTGTCATGGGGGCAGAGATTCAGGATAGTGATAAATTATCATTAATATATGTGTGTCTGAAGAAATTGTAGATCAACCCAGCGATCTGGTAAGACCTCACCAGGAACCGACCGGCTTGGCGAAAGGCACTGAAAACAGGGGCAGCAATCTACGAAAGCAACTGGGTCACAACCACCAAGGCCAAATGAACGGCACGAAAGAACCCAGCGCCCAGGACCAACACCAACAATGTCCAGGCCCTTCCCACATGCCCGTGCTGTTAACGCACCTTCCGTTTGCGAATCAGCCTGTTCGGGCATGTTCGAACGCAATGTACCACTAATCAGACAATTCAAACTTCTATGTCGAATTCTGACAACCGTCCCTCGGACTCCCCCACCCTCACCCCTGGCATCAATTCTAGTTCTCCCACCATCATAGAGACCACATCACAATGCTCAGCACGTGGTACCCCCACCACCACCACCATCATAAGAAATGGGGACTCTCACCTAAACTGTCCACATTGCGACCGCACACTTACCTCACGCATTGGCCTGATCAGTCACTTGCGAATCCATCGTACAGAGACTGGTGAACCAGTGCCTGGAGCACCAACACACTGCAGAGGTCACCGCCTCCACTACCTCCACTGCCCTCCCTGCTCCCACACCTTTACACACCGCATAGACCTATTAGGACAAATGCGCCCCCACGCAAACCTGCGGTGAACCACTGGAGGCTAGGTCCTATCAGGTCACACTACCTACACCAATACATAGGCAACACCCTCACCATCATCATGTACCCGTGAATATCATGGTTTCCTATAAATCGCGGCTTGGAAAGCTGTCAATCTGACGCTTGCGCCAATTTACGCCACTGGCCAAGTGTATGTGCTGTGTGTGTCTAGCGGCTGAGCAGTGGACTGGGAGTCGGTCGGCGATGGCCCCTCCATTTCCCCTAATTTAGTGAAGCCTGGTGCGTGCGTTATTGGGGCTAGGTCATGCTGTGCACGCGAAGACGGGTACCTCGAACTGCCAGCCAATGCGCCCACTCCCACACTAGACAACTGACCTGCGCGGACGGTGGTCTGATTGTGGGGGTGGAGGAGAGAGTGAGGTCGACAGCTCAGCGCATTTTCCTCAATTTAAGAAATCTGACGTGCTTAAAAACGTCACGGCGCGCTAAAAGCCGTGGCTTAGAAGGTTGCCAACTGACGGGATAACTTGGACCACGTGGTCTGCCCAACGTGTGTTTTGTGTGGAGTGGCTGACTGGCGGACTGAGAGACAGGCTGCAATGGCTCCTTCTCAATGTGACGTATATGGCACTCCCACTCCATGGGATCCGAGCCAGGTGTGGTGGTACGCCCAGGGGCGGCTCCGGTCGCGCCAGCCACATACGCCCTCCCCCGCATCCAGTCTTTTTGACTCTGTGATGGATCCGGGCTCAGGTGGGGAGAAGGAGAGTGTGCAGTAGATGCAGCGCAAGTATAATATCACTTTTAACTAAATCCCGTGCAAATAACTATCCCTGCATTACCCTTCCGTGGAGCATACGGTGGACATCGTCAGAATACGATGGCCGAACTGTGTTTGTGGAGGATTCATCAGATCGACCAAAAACAAAAAAAGGGAAATAAAGCTAGCGGGGACGTCAACCTGCTTGCATGCTTCAACAAATACCACTGGCTTGCTTGACAAACATTGATTGATCGCACGTGGTCGCACATGGAATACCGGACACCCCCTTGCCACTTCACGCAGAGTATTATATTGCTTTGAATGGGCGTTCATGCACACAAATGCAGGTGACAGGCATACAGTTTTACAGTCTTATTTTGGACCTTTTTATTCTTGTTCACATTTTTGCACCACGTATATGGTGAAAGGCAATGTTGCTGTCCATGGTAGAGACAGTGTTTCACCATTTTTGTTTAATGCGTAACTACAAGTAGTAAGTCTCATCAGCCCCTCCCTATTTGTCATGCGGCGCTCATTCATCTAAATTGTGTTCGACAGGAAAGCAATATGAAAATTATTCCGCAGGAGGTTTGTTGTGACTATCAGATTTTCTCTTTCATCTAACAAAACCGAAAACGTTCTTATCTTTAGTAATACAAAAGACATGCTTTGAAACTTGGGTGATGGAGTACAAGGCAGGAGTTATTAGTTTCTATATGACCTACTTTATGAGCTGCATATCAATGAAGCCAATCCAATGAATCCAGATCTGTCAGTGCATGAATTTGACGGGGATTTATCCATGACTATTTCACTTTTAACGGAGGTATGGTTTATTTTGTATCTAAGACTAATCATAAAAAGACATTTTCCGACGGTCGGCTTTTGTATGGACTTGTAGTGGTACGGTGCTTTGTGAAACGTTGGACATACATACACTGTGGCGTCACTGTCGATGAAACGTACATCGTAATATGCCGATTTCATTTTTGCTGACTGCGCAAATTCATATTTGAATTACTTGCTTTTCATTGTTCTTAGAGTGTGCTTCTAACATAGATAACACTTAATACATTATGATGGCAACTAGAAAGCAGTAAAACGGACCACAGTGTGCCTCAATGTGTAACGACCCGGCGAAAAGTTGAAAGTAAATGAAACGGAAGGTCTGCATGAAGAAGATTGTAAGCGATTCAATATCCGCCTTAAAGTCACTTTACAGGCGAGATCAAACCGGGCAAAGTATTCAAGGATTACGACATATGTTAAAGTCTTATTTGTGATGAGGCTCCGACTACAACCCCAACAAAGGCCCCAAGGTAAGTGACCGCCAAGTAAGTTAAATACTCTTTTGTTAAATCTGCCTGCTCATTGTTTCGACTTCAGCAACCAAATAACCGAGAAACTGGAAAACAGGCATGCTCCAGATGATACCGTCACCGTGGAGACACGATGGTGTCAAGTGAAATGTCCTCCAGTACACAGCCCTCAAAGTACTCGAACGCGCACACCATCAGCACCAGGGCTGGTTTGTCGACAATGACGCTGACATCAGTGGAGAAGAATGGACTACACAAAGCCTACATGGACCTTCGGACTGACACCACCAAAGCAGCCTTCTTCGGATGCCGCCGCCTGGCACAGAAACGGCTGTGGGAGCTGCAGGACGCCTGGATGATCTGAAAGGCTGAGGAAATCCAGGCGTATACGGACCGCAATGAAATGAAAAACTTATTCAAAGCCATCAAGGCCATCTACGGCCCGTGTATCAAGGGTAACACACCGCTGCTCAGCTCTGATGGCGCAACACTGCTGACAAAGAAATCGCAAACTTTGAAGCGTTGGGTCAAGCTTTTCAGAAGTGTCCTTAATTGCTCATCAGCCATATCCGATGCAGCTATTGACCGGCTCCCTCACATGCACACGAACGATTATTTGGATCTCCCGCCTTCCCTACCAGAATGCACCCGGGCCGTGCATGAGATTTTTAGCAGGAAAGCCCCATAATCAGACGCAATCCCACCATAAATCTACAAGAATTGTGAGCCCCAGCTGATGGTGGAACTTATAAATATATTCTAGGGGATGTGACACCAAGGAAAAGTTCCCTAGGATTTGAACGAGGAGATCATCTTCCACCTCTTCAAGTGATATGGGAACTGATAACTCTGTGATAACCACAGAGGCATCTTGCTACTCATCATTACCGGGAAAGTATCCATCCGTAACCTTATCAATCTTCTGCATGGCCACTTAGAGCAGGGACTGCTCTCGGGAAGAAAACGTTCTTTCCGACGACAGCCCGGTAAAACTGACATGATTTTAGTCGCTCGTCAACTAAAAGATAAGTGCCAATAAATGCCAAACCACCTCTAAAGGAAGTTCGCATAATGGCCCCAACCCTGTTCAGTGCCATGTTTCGGACCTGTACCGTGACGAGCACCCTCGGATCGGCATCGCCTACAGAACGGACTAGCACCTTCTTAATATAAGGAGTATGCAGGCCAAAATGCGTATTTCTATAACTGCAGTCCACAGTTTGTCCTTAGCGGACGAATGTGCCCTCAAAGCCGCAATGAAAGCGGGCCCGCAAAGGAGCATGTACCTCATATTTGCCAGCTTTGACAGTTTCGGCCTAGCAATCAACACGCACAAGACAGTGGTCATGCGTCAACAGCATAACGGCACGGAATACAATGCTCCTTAAATCACTGAAAACTGCACCAAAATAAAAACTATAGAAATTTCAACATATGAAGGAAGCAAACTGTCACGCAACACGAGATTCGATGACAAGGTTGTTCAACGGGTCTCCAAAGCCAGTCAGGGTTTTCACCAACTGCCATCGTCATGGCCTTCAGCCGGACTCAAAACCACAGCTTTATGGATCAGAGGCCTAGACCATCGACTCAAACCAAGCAAGGAAACTGAATCACTTTCACCTCAGAGGTCTCCACAGAATAGTTAAGCTCAAATTTTAGGACAGAATCTCGGCCATGGACCACGAAAATCAGTGTATTTCACCACGAGTCCATCCCCACCATGACACCGCTCAAAATCGTAAGGTTGACAATGCGAAGGTTTTCAAAATCAGAATTCAGGCGAGACAGATAAGTTAGGACAAGCTTTTGCTGAGACAAAGAGCTTACAAGGAGCTCTGCAAGCAGTTGACGCTGGCTATCTCCTCAGGCCATTTGCTTTTGTGAGTGCCAAGTTCTCTGGTACTTGCAGCCAATTAGTGAACTACTGCAGTTTGGTAGGCTACGAGTTTTCGAGAAGCTAGTGCCAAGACTCACGCGGCTCCACCAGTGAACGACCAGAATTGCAAAGTGAACAGAATGATACTGTGGGTTAACCCAGCAGCGAGTCGACGAAGAGTGTGAGACAAAGGTTACTATCCGTGAATAATTAATGTTTGCCAGGCGAAGGCATACGGATGCAGCGGTGGCTGTGTTGATCGTGGAAGCAGACCGCCTGTCTATCAACGCGTGTATCACATTAGCATACCCTTTCAACCCAACACTGGCAGCTCTAACGCAAGTACGAAGTAGCCAATAAAAGCGGAAATGCGAGTCCCAGGAAGTAATTGAGAAGAAGTAGATGTCAACAGTGCAAAAAGAGCTTAATTCGCTTAATGTTTCCGATTTCAACTTGAACCCATAATCAGAGAAAGTATCAGTACGGGGAGTTCGTACAGAGAGGGTTGCAGTATTTAAAGGATGCAATCGCTATGCCAATGCGGGCCAACAGAAAGTAACGGATCCCCTTAATCGATGATGACTGTGCTCTGGTACGTAAATTGTTTTATGGCCGGCTTGCAGGTCATTTTCCGCTGAAATTTCGTCATCCGTGTTGGAGGTTGGCGTGGTGATTGCTCAGCCATCTGGCTCACCGTCACTGGCATAGGAAAAGGAGTTCGCCTGAGCGCGCCCTGAGTGGTCGATTTATCTGGCCAAACTGAGCCTCAACACTGAATGTTTACTTATTTATTGCCAGTTTACAGGCACGGTCAGAAGAGATATTACATTAGATAATCAAGCTAACAGTGAAAAAAACCTGATCTTTCTTTTAAGTGTTTTTTCAGGAAGTTTGGGACGGGAAGGGTTGAGACAGATTTACGGTAGAGTTGTTCTCTCCTCAGTGTTATAAATCCACTATTCTGCACCAGATAATGGCGTGTCTGCGAAGGGCTGCTCGCTGTCGACTGAGCAATTAGTAGATTACAGATTGCAGAGCCAGCAATATTGCCCTAAGCATGACGATTGGCACAGGGTTCACAGTCCGCGCTCAACATCAGAACAGAAGAGAGATTCCACCGAGTTGTCACCAAAAATTCGTAAAAAGTGACCTGAATTTAGAAAACTCGTGCAGCTCTCTTAAAATAAGGATAGCTTTGCTGAATTTTGATACTTCTGAGTAGTTAATTACAGATTGCTATTGCATTTACTGAAAAAAACTGTTGGTATCTAACTGTGCGTGTCAGACGAACAAATAAAAAGACATCTTTATGACTGATGCGCCGAGAGTGGTCTAGCTGCCTCAGAGTAGTGAGGGCGTTAACATTAAACAGTAAAAATAGTCCCTTATCTAATCTGCGAAGCCAAAACGGGTCAACGTAAGTGAGCTCACAGCGTTTTTGGCAGGACAGCTTACCATGTTCTGAAGAAACAACTCTTTTAATATAACAACGATGGACTGATTTTATCTTCTTCCGTTTACTAGAATGCATAAGGCTAAATAGAAACGAACAGGGTTACAGATTAGATCTGACGTACATTTTATAAAGCCAGATCAAATATTGTTGCTTTTAAACTTCTACCAATATTCCCATGTTAAAATGACGTCAAGAAACGCAATTTCATTATCCACCTCAGGCTCTGCAGAAAAGTTGAGCGAGGGGGCACACTGTTAAACTTCCGGACCAGAATGTCAGTTTCTGCGTTACGATCCGTCAGACACCGACGCCCTGGTCCGGAAGTTTAACAGTGTGTACCCGTAACTCAAATTTTTCTGCAGTCTGAGGTGGATAATGAAATTGCTTTTCTTGACGTCCTTCTAAAAATGGCAAGAGAATAGATCCTTCAAACGTAGGGTATGCCAAAAGAAAACCTGGACGGGACAATTTATCAATTTTCGCAGTTTTATTTTCTTGAATATAAAGCTAACTTTATTCCAGGGAATGGCAGCTAGGCTGCGAGGCATCTGCAGATTTTAACTCATATACTTAGCCGCATTAAATAGGTTGCTCTCTATTAGATGACGCATTATCTTCTCTTTTACCAAGGTCTCCAAGATGTTTGAGGCTGCAGTAAGTGTATTTATTGGCCTAAACTTGACCATTGACGTATAGGTAGAAGGTGCCATTCCTTCCATAAAAAGAGAGGATTTCGATTTCAAGAGCCAGATTAAATATCTTACCCAGAACGGACGAAAATGTACCATTTGCATCATCCGTTAGAACGCTGAGCAGGACACTATCTGTGAGAATTTCAGCTCCAAAAACAATGGCTTGTATCACACTGCGTGGAAGTGCCATAGAGTCAAACGAAGAAGGAGGCGTTGCAGGCTGACTCTCATTCCACCCGTCGAACACTCCAGCACACACTGGGCTGACTGCGAGGACCGAGTAACGCCATGCAATTGGTAAGCTTCCAAGTCACGGCGTTCACTGCACAATATCATCGCCTATACCAGAAAAAAAGAAAAGCAGATTCTTGGTCGAAATCCGGAAAACGAAAATATAAATGTCCCTATCTGGTGCGGGCCTACATGCTTTTTGCAGTCACCAGCAGCCTTGCGTCATTTAAATTTGATTTGCTTGTACGCTCTATAACCTTGAAGTGTGTTATATTACTCTTTCTTCTGCTAATAGACTTTGGCACGAGTTTGATCTCGGAGAATGATAAAAAATTGCTCCAGTGCCGAAAGGTCCTCATCCTCATTATGTACACGAACTTCTTTTAATCGAAAATTCACACCTATTTCTTTCTTTAATCATATTCATGAGAAACGACCGACAAACACGTTGTTGTCTTCATTGCCCAAGTTGGGGATCAGCCCATATATGATAGAGAGTTCATATATGACTCTTACAGAAAACTGTAAAAAAGGCATTTCAATTGGCTTGCGGACTTACATCAAATGCTGGCTGAAAATTTAGGAAGAGGAATCGCCCACTGGGCAATGGGCAACCAGGATTGATATGCGTTTTCGAATGGATTCTTCGCCAAATTGGCATCAATTTTGCTCAAGGCCATTCTTATCCTTCAACTTTTATGCACAAATAAATTGGCACCTTATAAATTTTGGCTATTCACTCTTTGGAAAGTGAAATATTAGCCAATTAAGTACAAATATCACATTATTATCGTTTTAGGGATAATATATACATATAACGAATTTTCCGTAGTTGCGACTGCATGCGCTAAAGGTGGAGGGCTATTGCATGAATTGCATTTGGTATATTTTATCGTCTGTCTATACTAAATTAAATACCCAGACGCATTGGTGGTCTAAACTGTGATTACAGAGGCAAATTATGACAATTTTGACGAAGTTGGAAGTAGTTTTGGGTTGTTTTGCCTTTTCTCTATTAAAGCCTTTTCTCAGCGTCCTTTTAGGATATTTTCTCATGGGAACTTATAAGATACTTGTGACGGGATTATTTATAGTTCATTTCCTGGAAGCTTTTGCTAAATGAAATATCTTAAACAGAAGGCTTATAAAACACTAGTTGACTTTCTAAAACCTTCCGTTTATCAAAGTTTCGGTTAAGTTGGTCCTAAATTTAAATCATATGTTGGGTTCTTTGTGGAATACTTTTAACAGGCCTTGATGAAGTGTATCATGTTCGTGCATTTTCACATTTAGCTGCTTCTAGATTTATATCTGGAATAGTCTCTTTCTGATGGTCTCTTTATTCAGAGAAAATGCATTAATTTATATTAATTTATTAGTAAATCTCATGGAAAAGGACATTGCTGAACTATCGAAAAAATTTTCCTTGATTCCTCACCCTGCACCTTAACCTTAGGTAATGGGTTCAGTAAGCAAACATTTGACGAATATTTAATCTACAGTTATCACTCAATGTTATTTCAAAATTTCTGCTTTTATAACTAAATGGGTGAAATAAAATATATAAAGTTAATATATTTTTATACAATTGTTAATAGTTTTGCAGAAGTGCGCTGTTTTTTATTCACAATTGACTATTGTGATAATAATGCTTCGCATGGATTCACAGCTGCTCAATGTTATTTCATACTTGTGACTGATTTTGCTTCCAATGGAAAATAAGGAAGAAAGTGGACAAAACTAACAGAATCAGAGTTCATTCCCATTAATTGAAAAGTTATACCCAGTTTGCACCAAACATGCTGTAGCTTTCGATTAAATGAAGTTTACACAGAAAATAGCATTTGTTTTATAAACCATTTCGAGCAAACATTGCTTTGGATAACATATAACAATTGGTTGCCATTCAAAATTAATGGACATGAAAGCCAATATCCCCGAAATGCAAACGGCCAAGATAATTTGGAACATGTCTCTAGGCCTCCTCTCCATAAAGTTTCTCAAAAGTTCATAAATTCCTATTTGAACAGAAGGGCATATCATCTGGGCGCGCATATGCATCCTCTTTAGGTATTAGGTCGGCTAATATATAACGTACGTTCTTCGTTCAACATTGTATGTACCATCACATTGTCTAAAATCATCAAGAAAATGTACGCTACTTCAAGTTTCAATATGATTTAAATTAAAATCACAAGCCAAAGGAGTTAAAACGAGAAAATAGTTGGTAGGCCATGGACCTTTATGCTCCAGAATAATATTTATACCTAAGTGCCTACTAAGTTAATTTTAGGAGCACGATAAAGTTTATCATATTTTAATCATATTGCCATCCCCCGTGTTCCTACTTCCTCTGCCTTGGTACAGGCACAACCTCCTCACAAACGGAGGGTTTCTACGTATGCCAGTGATTGGTTACGTTCAAATGAAGCAACATATTCCATATCCTTTACGCTTGGCGTAGCTGCAATCAGTTGGATTAATTTTGGCCGCATACACAATCGATAGTCAGATATAAACAGTTCCTGCATTCATTGCAGTTGGCGATACATGGTGCTAGGGCTGTTTGATCGTCCGCAGCTGAGCCATTTTTTCCTCGTTATTTCATTAGTGTTGTGTATATATTTATTAGTTCCTGAGCGAAACCCAAATGCAAAAAGTGATCGTCTACGCGCTCTCCCGCTGACAATTGATACTGACCAGGCGGAACCGTAGCACAGTGTACTGAGGGGTATATCCTTGTGGTCACTGGTTGACTGCTGGTAGGCCTCCGCACCCGAAGTTTTATTCGGGCTGCGTATCACGTAACCATCAATTGGAGGATCAGGTGCTGACGGCTTCTGAAACGTTCATAACGCACGGGAGGCGTCTCTTAACTGTGGGCGGAAGGGGGTTTGCTTGAAGAGAGAAACACACTCGCTCGAGCAGCCAGTTCATCTGAATGTATCTAAGCTCAGTGTCTATGACAATTTGCTGTATGGAAGCCTTAGTTTTGACTCTTTGTGTTGGCTAAGCGCGATAACATAAACTGGAAAGACGTGGAAAGACCAAACACCCTGGCAATACAGTTTGCTGTAAGCTTAAGTCCAGGACGAGGTAGGTATCCTGTTTAAGTACCTTCCATTAAAACTAAACCCAAACAAAAATGTAATCTTCATATTAAACAAATCCAAAATTTAGCCCTAGGTAACCCTTAGACTAACCTCAGCAATAACACTAGCCTTAACCTTGTACCTAATTTTCCTTGAATTTAGAGTAAGGGCACCTTTTTTGCGAAATGATTGATCCTCCTGTGTCATATCATAGGAAGCCTTATAAAGAAATGTCAGTTGTAAAATATTTATTCTATATTATACTTAATAGCATTCCCAGACTTTACTTATTTCCGATAATTTCTACTTTTTAGGTAAAAAGTTTACTTGAAAGTTGACATAAACTAATTCACAGTAAACGCAGCCATGATCGTCGTTTTATTTGAATTCAGAACCCTCTTCGAAATATTGACTTTCACCTTCACGCGGGTTCTTGTTGCAGAGGTTTAATCGGAGGCCATCAGCCAGATTATTTTAGTCTTGCCTTTATGAAGATTGGTGCTCCGTGTTACTGCTGAATTGAACTGCCATCTAGGCGGTTGGTCTAGTTGACTGTGCAATGTTGGCGCTCAAATTTTACACCTGTGAAATGTTACAATTACCTCAATGTTTATATAATACTTCATATTAGGACAGCGTTATTCTTCTCTATTTGGCATTGATAACTTGCGAAAAAAGCTTGCGTCCCAGTATTCCTAAGACCAGTCATGTTTTTCAAAGAATCATAGCATTTAATTAATATGTTTGCAGTTTATGCACTGCAAAAAAAGCTTGTGAAAGACTGGTTTACGATTCCCGTTAAGCGGGATTGCACCAAATTAATGTATCAAATGTTGCAAATTGACGCAAGTTAAATTATTAATGTGCCTTACAGAGTTCCTGTAGCTTCTGCTGGGAATTTGCGAACATCCTTATTTCTGTCGGAACGAGTGTGCCCTATAACTAATCGGTGAGCGCCCATCTACTATTATTAATAATCACGATCAAAACCGGTGAGCCAACAAGCTTGTAGCGCAGTGGTTAGAGCGTTGAACGTCTAACCAAGAGGTCAAAAGTTCGAGCCTTGGTTGCCACAACGCTCGGAGTTGGGTATAGCTGGCTGGTGACGGTTAATAAGCCATATATGGTCATTCCAGTCTTCCTGACTTTTATTTGGTAATATCATTCGACATATATACGTTTACATACAGTAAGCCACGTGCATAGAGCCTGGTAGGCTTGAAGCAGGTCTAGGCATTGTGCCTGTTGAAGACCAACTTTTAAGCAGCATTCTGACCATCTTATCATCAGCCAGGTCGATAAGCCTCGTTTTGCGAAGCCGAAACTGTGGTTCTTCTATTTTACAGAAAATGTCTATATCAGAATCTGATGTAGGAGCAGGGCACGTATTTTTATGTGTTTTTATCGTTGTTTTGTATTGTATTGATGCACAAAAGCTGCTAAATAATAAACAGTTCACTTCAGATCTGTTTATTGAGGAAAACTCGGGCTACATGGGGTAAAATCAGACGTTTCTTGCTACTCAGGAATTTTTCTATGCTTTTAAAGCCACTGATCATAGTATTTAGCTTTCGTACGCAGTACTATGAAGAAAAATTAATAAAAGCTGTAAAAATATGGAATATATCCCTTTGGAAAACGTAAAATGTTGTTATGTTTTTAGGAAAATCACGTGAATGCAGATATAAGAGATTCCAATTTTCGGAAAAATCCAGGTCAGATGTAGTCTAAAAAATTACGTTTTGCAAATGTAAGACGGTTAGTACCAAAAACACTGTAATAAACTTGTGTGCATCTACTTTGTTTTACCACACCGATAACGCGAATAAATAAGTGACGCGATGACACGCCGCCATTTTTTGCTGTCATGGCAAACGCGAAGCCTGACAAGACAGTTTCAATCTGCAGTTGACTATATATGAAAAGGAAACTTGAAACGGAAGCGAAAGTAGTTTGAAATTTTATCGCGAAATCTTAGTATATATTCTGCCACTCTCTTGAAGGTTAAAAATCTTAATTTTACACTGATATCTAAGCACATGTCTCGAAAAACTGTCCAGTTGAAATATACATTTTAGCCGAAATTGTTTCCCTACTTTTTAGCAAAATCGAAAAACCTGTCACACGTTCTCAGGTTTCCTTGGAAAAGCGTTAAATGCACAGACATTCGTCAGCGAAATATATAATTAATGTGCTTTTTAAAAAGGTAAATTATTATATAAAGTTTTCTAACTAATTATAGATATATATTTTACCGGCTGTTATTGTGGGCGTTCATTTTTCTTGACAGCGAGTTTTCATGGTAGACTGAGTCTACAAATATAACCTAGACGGCCATCTGTATTTAAAGGAATGTCCAACAGTGCCACTACTTCGATAAATGCTTTTAATTAATATCTTATTTACTGGCCTGTGAACATGTGAGCTTACGAAATATTATATTCCCGTGACTTCACTTTTGGTGCAATCAAGCCAACATCTGCTTGCCTTGATCAAATGAATTTAAAACAATATATATATGGACGAAAAACTGTTAATTCATGTAAAATGATGTTGGAATATACACTCACATGTTAGACTGCTCGCTAAAGACCGTACGTTACATTGCGTTTAATCTAGAGGAATATGTATGTGCAAAACTCTGGAACAGGCTATGGTCTAAAGCAATTGAACTTTTGCTCATTTATACACTCGTTTATGCACTCGGCTTTATATACATTTAAAACTTCAGGTAACCAAAATTGATCGATTTTTCAACTTTTTTTTAATTTGAACCTTTTCTAAAAAATTACTATTTCTAGACAAAAAGCATTTCTTTTTAAACAACAATTAGCCTTACATTTCTTTATTTATGCATAACGTTTTAGGACGCAGCGTACACTGATTTCGGGAAATGGCCATAAACCATAAAATCTATCAGATTTCATGAGATAGGACAGTTACTGTACTTGGCCATAGACAGCCTCTCCTTGCGGTTGATTGCAAGTTGGTGTGCATGCAATCTTTCGCTACTGGATTTTCCGTTTTACCAGCATAAGTGTTTTGTCTAGGTATGCTGTAGGGCACTGCCTTTGACGATTTTTTTTCTTTTCTAATGAAGATAATATCAGAATTAACCGTTACGTGATTCAACTTTCTACTAAATAAAGGGAAGAAATTAAAACTGTGAGTAGTCCGTCCGTTAAGAGCACTTGCCAATAAAAGGATTAACTAAAGGAGGCTAACGCCCAAGCTCGAAACACTACGTTTTCCGTTCTCATATTCTGCAATCAGTAGCAAACTATTTATTTTCCCTACAAGAAAAAGTTGAAGGTTGAAAGGCATTCTTTAATGTCCAATGATATTTTTTTTCGATAATGGGATTTGGTCACAAATCAAAAGACGATTCATATCAACATAAGCAACGTTCCTTGCTTCTGACTCTGGAACGGCATCTTACATATAAGTAGCTTATCTATTTGTTACCCTGATTATCCTTGCAAACTGGTCCAGAATGGCATTTGGAACCAGGAAAGCTTTTTAGATACAGCATCTAACAAATTCAGTTTCCTCTTAAATGGAAAAACGGTCAGTTTGTTAATTAAAATACGCATATATATTAAACAAATGTATGCATGTCAATATAGGTCATTTCTTAATCCATTTACTCACCGAAAGAAGATTCGGTGATTAATAAGCGTATTTATCATATTTTAGGTGTTATTTTTTAAAAATAAATTGGTATTTACTAGTTCGTTGTTTATTAAAGGCTTTTAGTTTCCTAAAGGAAGCAATTGGTAGTTGACACTGTGTTGAAATTGGCAAAAAATCAGTTTCAAAAACTCGTGAGATTATTTCCAGACATGCGTTCAATGATTTGCGCAGATTCTAACCGGTAAGTATCTTGAGGTTTACCAACCTAATCTATTATAAACATGAAGTATCATAATGGATCTCGCCCCTGCAACGTTGTCAGAAAATGTCTTCAAAGCAAATCACAGTTTGGAAGAAAAATATGTCCAAGCAATCATATAAATATGGCATACCACCTAAAGAATCCAGCGCTGTAAAGTTTGATGATGCTAGGACAGCCATCCTGTCATTAATGGCTGACGGTGACTTCAGGTGATGGTCACAGGCTGTCTCCATCTCCAGATGCCAGCTGTTTATTTTTCGTAATTTACAACGATTTTAGCTTCTCGACCTCAACCTTAACGTTCCCCAAGTCCAAAAGAACTACAGCGCTCCGAAATCAATAAACAAGCATTGTGAGAACATTGAAATTTATATAATCAGCCAATATTATCCTCTTAACTGTAGAGGATCGATGATGAATTATCGAAAACGCATGTTGCCGACTTTACAACTCCACCTCTTAATGAGTTAAATTTATTCATTTTTTATGGTTCTCGTTCTATTAGAAATGTTACCGATAATTGTGATTTTTCCCACCAGCAAGTCAAGCTGCTGATAAAAAACAATTTGGTGCTAGAGGAATAAAATTATTTGAAACGTCATTTAAATTTCTGATCAAATATTTTGACCATGACATTACTCTGTTTCTCATTTTGACCAGCTCTATAGTTATTAAGATGATATCTCTTGTCAGGAACTCAAAATTTAACTAAAATTTGTCAAGGTAGTTTTGTTTTATTTATTGATGCATAAAGTTTTCCTTTTTAGAACTTGATCTGAGACGTACTGACCAGCTTTAAATTTTCCCACATTTGCTATTAGGGCTAACATCCGCAACTGAATTGTAAAGGTATTCATTTTTCACTAGAAGACACTGGCTTATTACTTTGTAGTTTATTTGGCGTCATTATGCGCTCACTGGCCAATGTCCAAAAGCAAAGGATGGCTATCCATAAAGTGTCAGGGTCACCAACGCTGGATGTCCTGACAGTCTACCGTCCACCGAGAAGAGA